>BRXX01000316.1:0-83521 GCA_030267905.1 Triparma verrucosa
ACCCTAACCCTAACCCTAACCCTAACCCTAACCCTAACCCTAACCCTAACCCTAACCCTAACCCTAACCTTCGATGCTCCGGATTCCACCACCATCCTCACCGCCAGCTTCACGCGAAATTGTAAACTTCATAATCATTTCGCAGGATGTCAAGGGGTTGATGTCACACCTCCAGTGCACGATTGCCACCTTCGGACCGAGCGTTTCGACGAGTAGGAACTTGACATTCGACTTCCGGCCCTTGTGCCTTTTGTTTTGAACCCTCTTTGTTTGAGCTGGAGGGACGGCTTTCCTTCCCATTAGGTAAGCCTCGAATTCTTCAGGCGGTTCATGTAGAGTACATTTGAACCTGTTGGGCGCATCCCGCTCCAGCAGACGGTATGGGTTAGAAAAACGGGGCAGGACACTAACCTTCCCACATCGGATGCATTCGTCGGATACGCCCGAATCCCCTCGGTCCCCCTTATGTCTCCTATATAGGTTGCTTGCCCCTTGTTTGTACAAAGGGTGATTTTCTCCTACCTCTTCGAAGCTACGTAAGTTTTCTCGACACCCCTCCGTCGGCATCTTTATAATGCGTAGGTAGTGTTCGTAGGTAAGTCAATTGTGTCCCCTTTGCATAATAAAAGATAGGGGGATTAAATTAGTTTGACAGGAAACCAACCTGCTTTTGAGACGTTTGCCCAGTAGTAGTTAATCACCGAATTTCCCTCATTCCGCAATCCAGTGCAATAATTTATATCCTGTTCTTACCTCTCAATTTGCTGTCGAACCCCAACCGTCACTGCTGACGAACGGCAACTTAACTTCCTTTTAGATAACAAGGACTTCTAATATCCCTTTGGCTCCTGCAGTTTCTCCAAACCTACATGTTTTCGTCTACTGCGCGCCGCCTGTGGGTCTCTGGTGCTTTTCGCTCCGCTCTTGTTGTGGGAGGAGCTGGTACCGTAGCTGCGGTCGCCTTGTCGCCCTCTAGTCCCGCAAATTCTGCCGCTGCAGTCGTTCTCGATCCAAACACGGCAGCTTCCTCCTCCTACTCCACCGAAAGAACTCCCACTCCGGACCTGCCCCGTCGGTCTGGGGCGGCTCCTGTGCCTGGTGAGCCTACCTTCACTCGCGCCCAGGTTGCTTCCAATGACGGCGTCGAAGGTCGCCCAATGTGGGTATCCTACCGGGGAGGAGTTTACGATGCCACTGAGTTCCGACGCATCCACCCTGGGGGGCACATCATCTCCCAGGCCGCCGGCGCGGACGTCTCGGCGTTCTGGGACGTTTGGGCCCACCACCACCACTCGCCGAAGGTCGGTCAGTACTTGAAGGAGATCCGCATTGGAGCGTTGAAGGAAAAGGATGACGAGGTGAGAGTTGTAGCGGGGGTTCCTCGATAAGGGAAACGAAACGAAACGAAAAGAAAAGAACAAGGTTCTAACACTGTGTGCGGCTGGTTTATTGGTTTATTGGTTGATTTGTTGGTTCTCAGGAGGCTACTCACGACCCCTACGACTCGGAGCCAGTCCGCGACGCAAACGTACAAACCATTTTCATGGATCGGCCCTACTGCTCGGAGACTCCCGTGGAGCACCTGGGGTCCTCTTACCTGACTTCACCAGCCGCTCTCTACGTGAGGAACCACGCCCCTGTCCCCGACTGCGCCTGGGAGCCCGAGGGCGAGAGCCGCGAGTCGAATATTCAGCACCACGAGGTGGTGTTTGAGGAGGGAGACGCTGGTGCCTCCCCCACCTTCACGGTCGCCGACTTGCAATCTCGCTTCGGCACCGTGACGGTAACTTCCATCCTGCAGTGCGCGGGCAACCGTGCCGGGGAGGATATCAAGGCGACGGGAAACTCTGGTTTCACCGGAAGTCCGCTGGAGAGGATCACTGTTGGTATGCTGGGCAACGCTCAGTGGACGGGAGTGCGCCTGGCGGAAGTTTTGCCAGCACTCTATCCTAAGGAGTGCGCCGCCGCCGCGCAGCACGGGGGGGGCGAGTGGCACGTGGTCTTCGAGGGCGCCGACGGGTACTCCGGTTCGACCCCTCTGGCAAGAATTTTGGATCCCAAGAATGACTGCATCTTGGCCACTCACATGAACGGCGAGCCGCTTTCTCCCGACCACGGCTACCCCATGCGCGCCCTGCTCCCGGGCATCGCCGGGGCGCGCAACGTCAAGTGGCTGCAGTCTATTTTGCTCAGCAGGGTTCCGGTCGACGCTCCTTGGAACGAATACTACTACAAGAACAGAGACGGCGAACAGATCCAGCAGCTGCCGCTGCAGTCGATAATTACCGACACAGCGCGAAAGGAAGGGACGCAACTGCTGAAGGTCAGAGGTGTGGCGTACAGCGGTGGTTCTGGGAATTCCATCGCCAGGGTAGAGGTGTCGAGCGATGACGGCAAGAGCTGGTCGGAAGCGACCATCAAAACGGAGGAGGTGAAGAAAGACCAGTCGAGCAAAAGTTTCGGGTGGGTGCGCTGGACGGCGGAGGTGCCCAGGACGGCGCAAGTTTGTTGCAGGGCTACTGACACAGAGGGTAAAACGCAGTGCGAGATTTCCCCCAAGCAGCGTGGGTACCTCTACAACGGCTGGTCGAAGGTGAAGGTTGAAATGTGAAAAATAAGCTACCGGTAAGTGGAAATAATCTGCTTTTTTCTTAAAAAATTTCGCGTCGTTGTTATTTTTAGCAAATTGTTAATACGTCCTAGCCCAAACTAGAAACATTATATTATATCAACTTACTTAAGAAAGCCGGGAGCAGCTTCTTACTTGGAGCAGCACTTGTCCTCCTTGACACTGTTCTGGGCGCAGAAGCAGGTCTTGGCGGGGACAATGTCGGCGCGCTTGGAGCGCTCCTCGAAGAGGGCGGTGACAGTCTTGAGCTCCTCCTCGGCTCCTCCCTTGGCCTCAAGGGTGTTCTTGAGTCCAAGAAGACCCCACATGTTGTCCTTCCAGAACTTGATGTCAGCCCTGTAGACCTCCTCGGCCTCGGCGATCTCGCCCTGCTCGAGCAGGAGGGCGCCGAGGATGTGGCGGACAGGCTGCATCTGTCCCCAGGGCTCGTTGTAAGCGAGGTCGAGACTGAGCTTGACGCCACGGCGGAGGTGGTCGAAGGCGACCTTGAAGTCGGCGGCCTCTCCCTTCTCCTTGGCGAGGAACTGCTTGCGGTACTCAACCTCTCCATCAAGGATGGCGTGGCTGACCTCGAGGAGGGAGGGTCCCTCCTCGGGGGGGCACCAGGTTTTGTTGTTGTGCTGCATGCGTCCGGCGAGGGCGGGGTTCTTGATGGCCTCCTTGAAGAGTTTCTGTAGCGAGCAAGAGAGCGAGGGGAAAAGGGAAAATGTAAAGGGGAAAAGAGACAGGGTTAGAAAGCAGAATGGAATATAAAAATAAGCATCAGCGACGCCTCCTCCTCCTCCTCACCTGCTCGGCCTCGGCCTCGGCGACCATGCCCTTGGAGGCGTAGGCGACTCCACGGGCGTAGTGCTGGGTGCAGATGGTGGTGGCGTAGATGCCCTTGTCCTCCTTGAGGGGCTCGGCGATAATGTCGTCCCACTTTCCGAAGCGGACCATGGTGTGCCACGGCATGGAGAGGTAACTCTCGAGGAAGACGGCTCCCATGGGGATGATTCCGGCGAGCATGAACTGGACACCGGAGTCCTTGTCTCCGGCGGGGAGGGTGGCCTCCATCTTGCGGGAGTACTTCATGGCGACCTCGTACTGTCCGTCGTGCATGGCGCACCAGACCACGAAGTGGTGGTTGTGCATGCGGTAGAACTTGTAGAACTGGGAGTCGTTTCCGGTGAGCTCAACGTACTTGTCGTCGGCGACGACGGCGGCGATATTGGCGTCCATTCCCTCCTTCCACTGTCCGACCCAGGCATCGATGTGGGAAGGCATGTGGACGAGGTGACCGCAGCCGGGCATGAGGGTGCGGAGGGTGTCGGCGGCGGGGAGCGCCTTCTCAGGGAAGGGGCTGAGCTCGCACAAGTGGCAGTAAAGGTGGCACAGGGCGGGGTGCTGCTTTCCTCCCTCGGCCTCGAAGGCTTCCTCGATGACCTTGAGGATGAGGAGGGTGTTGTCGTCGGCGGGGGTGATCTCGCCGGTGGAGGTGTCCTTGACCCAGAGAGCCCAGGGCTTCAGGTTCATGAGGGCCTCGGCGTAGATGGAGGCGACGTCGAGGTCACCCTTGTACTTCTCGTAGAGGGGGGCCATGGCGCCGGCGAAGGCGACGTTGAGCTCGGGCTTGTTTCCCATGGAGAGGGCGGCGGGGTTGGCTCCGTCGCGGGCCTCGGCGGAGTGGCGCTGGGCGAGAGCGTCGATCAGGTCCTTCTCGAGGTCGGTGAGGCCCTCCTTGAGGGCGACAGCCGCCTGGATCGCGTCGTGACCGGATCCAAGTCCGGGGGACCAGTTGTAACTGGAAGAGACGCAGTAGGCGATTCCCCAGTTGGCCATGGCGCACTTGGGGTCCTTAGCGAGGCACTCCATGAAGTTGGCGATGGCGAACTCATGGTTGTAGTTGAGCATGTGCCCAAGTCCCATCACGAAGCACTTGCGGGCCTCCTCATCGGCGCAAGTGATCTTCTTGGCGAAGGCGTAGTTAGCCGGAACACCAAAGTCATAGTCAGCGGGGGCAAGGGGATCCATTTTTTTCTTGCTGCAGGGTTTCGGAGGGCGGGAGGGGGTGTCAGTTGATGTTGGGGGTGGAAGTCCAAGTCAGATGTCAAGCAACGTTTAACGGTAAATTGGCGGCAAGGATATTGGGGGTTTCGGGAGGTCGGGGGGGAGAGGGAGAGGGGGGGGGGGTATTCGTCGCGCGATGAAGAGGGGAGGGGGGGGCTCCGAACAGGGGGCGTACGAGAAGGATGGGGAGGAGGGGCAGTTGGATTTGGCGTCAGGGTTACGGTACGTAACCCGTAACCTAATTGATCCATGGCTTCTGGAGCATGCTTGCGTCTCAAACATTTTTCACGGCCGGATATCAGGCATGTGGACACGGTAAAATGAGCGAAAGATGTTTGGATCGATACGACTTACAAGATATTTCCCATTTGTTAAAGTCAACCCCAAAATCCGGCGCTGAGAAAGCTTTCAGATTTTTGGTGGAGGAGGAGGGAGGGGATGAGGGAGGGATGACAGAAAGGCGTGGACATGGGTATGGGGGGAGGTCTGATAAGTTTCTTGCGCATGTGGGAGTGAATCTGGCCACAGGCGGACGAGATTGGTTTTTGTTCCTTCCTCTTTTGACGATGTTTCGTGTCGTGACGGGGGAGAGGTGAGGGAGTTGGAGAGGAATAGAGAGGAAGGGCGAGGAAATTGGAGGCGGCGTGGTTTTGCCAATATTGATTAAATTGCTAGATGCGCGTATCAAACGTCTAACGGGACTTTTCGCGGCGCAGATTTTACAGTAAATGTTTTTTTAAATACAATACAAAGATCTCTCTCTCTTCCTTCTTAAATTCCTCTTAACCCTAACAGTAACGCAACTCCAATAATGCAATGATGTATGTGACGCGCGCTTACGCACGGTCTCCCTTCCACACGGTCTCCCAACCCGTTCTCTTGTTTATTCCTTCCCCTCCTCCTCCTTCGCCCTTTCGTACTGTCCGATCAAGAAGTCCTCGAAGTCCTCGTCTCCTCCCTCCAGGATCTCCCACCCCACGACGATGGGGCTCTCTACCCCCTCGACGCGGTCCCGCACTATGTCCGATATGAACTTCCTCTTCATCTCCCCCGAGATCCTGCCCTTCTCGAAGATCCTCTTGATGTCCTTTATGACCTTGGTCTCCAAGTAATTCGTCTTCGAGTCGTTGCCGTTGTTGTTGTTGTTGTTGCTGTTGCCGTTGATATTGTTGTTGGACAGTCCCCCCAAACCCCCTCCGCCCCCCACCCTTATGACGCTCCCGCCCCCCATCTTTGAACCGAAACCCCTCCCCTCGATCCTTCCTTCATCGAAGAAGCTAATGTTCTCGTCTTCCTCCTACGGATAACAGATTTGTTGGATTGGATTAGGCGGGGTTAGTACTTAATGAATTTATATCTCGCACAAAAATGAGGGCCATCCCTCACCTCCTCCTCATCCACCAACCCCCCCAATCCCCCCAACCCCAACAGCCCCCCCAAAGTCGTCCCCCTCCCCCCCCCCCCCAACGAACTAATAATAATCTTCCCCTTCCCCCCCTCCTCCTTAAGCTCCTTCCAATTAAGTTCCCTCGAGTCCCCTCCCTTCCTCTCCTTCCCCCCCCCCGCCTCCGTGCAAACCATGACAGCCCTCCAACTCCCGTCCCCCCCGAACCTCCTCCAAACCACAACATTCCTCCACTTCTTCAAGTCAAAACGAGAACGTTTACGACCCAACATAGCATCGTTACGGACCTCGACGTTCACGGTTATAGCCGTCCAACCTAATACCCTGCACTTAACGTCGGAATATTGTAGGCCGCTGGGGTCGTTTATTTCGGTTAAACTTTTTATTATTGAGGTTGAACCGGTTACGAGGGAGGGAGAATTTGAGTTTAAAGGGTTGAGGAGTAAGGGGGTTACGTCGTCGGGCCAGAATATTGAGGAGAGGCCTGATTTTGAACCTGAACGGAGGGAGGAGTAGTAGGAGGAGAGGGAGGAGAGAATGCGGGGAGTCTCGAGGAGGGAGTGAGAGTTGAGGGTTGAGAGGGATGACTTTTGGAGGGAGAAGGAAGTGGAGTTGGAGTCGCTTTCGGGGACGATCAAGTTAGAAGCGAGGAGGCCCAACGCCTCTTCAGAGAGACCGAGGCCGAGCCCGGTCTCAGCCTCATCCATAGAATCAGCTCCGGAGGAAGCGACAGCGTCATCTTCACCGTCAAATGTATCGTCTGAAGTTGAGTCACTCATACACTTCAAAGCGATTCGAGCGTTGGTAGACGCATAAATTGGAGGGTAGTTTGGTATAACGTGGCTGCGTCCGTATCTTTCTCTCGAATTGAGTAGGGGATTTTTACCAACTGACCCGCAGCTGAGAAAGGCAAGGAGAACAAATGTTTCGAACGGGTTAGAAAATTACCATTTCGCGCTCGCGCATGACGATGGCACTTGAGATGAGGATAAGGACCGGAGCCGCTAGCTCGGATACCCAGGGAACGAAGAAACATGCTCGAACATGTGTGTATCACAGATGTCTTCATAAATGGGTCTCATAAATGGGTCTCATGTCTAAATGTTCATGTCGGATAACTCACTTTAAGACGTAACCGTGCGTCGAAGTAAAGCTCACGAGTACGACGATAAACAAGTATGCTATTGTTGTTAAACGGCCATGTACCCGGCCATGAGGGTAATTATTTGTCTGAGACTTTTGCATCGTGAGAGACTTGTGTCGGCGTTCTTTTTTGGGCCTTTTTTAGTGCCAAATATTACGCTATTCACAGATTTAGGTACTAAATTAGGTAACAGATGAGATTTGGAACCCTAACAGAGTGTGTGTCTAAAAGCACAGCGTTCTTATAGTGGCAATAATAGTGGACAAATGACAAAAGTCGTGAAAAGAAGAAAAAGAAGGAAAAATGGAAAAATGCTGCGAAAAAGTGCTCATTATATACGTCATTAACGCACACACAAAACTCATCACAATACCACCGTCTCTACGTGTGTGTCCATGAGCTCTTCACTTCTATTACGATGTGCATTTCTATTAATATTTCTCCTCAACTTTGCTGCATCGTCAAAACCTCGTTGTTTCACCCGTACTTTAATGCCCCATTTAATGCCCAATTTAAGCCCTCAAATCCATCCTAATACTTTTAAATCGAAATATATACATATCAGAGGGGGAGCACAGTATTCAGACGATGAAGAAACGTCATCAGATGAAGAATCAGAAAACGCAACAGAGTACGATTTCGCAGACGACATAGGTGAGAACAAACAACACGTAGAAGCTGGCCGGGCATGCGGACGCTGGTGCGGTCTGACTGACGTTCTGTGCGTAACATTACTGTGACTCATTACTGCCACTCATTACTGCCACTCGTTACTGCCACTCGTTACTGCTTTCCAAATTAACCGGTTCCACTCTCCTCGCTTACCTCTCTCTCTCTCTCTCCCCTAACGGTCTCTTTCTTAGACGGTGACTCCGACTTCGACGAGTCCTTCGACGATTCCTCCCTCCTCCCCCGTCTCCTCCACCACTACCACACAACTCCCCCCCTAACAAAGCTATACCTAACCTCCTCCTTCATAATCTCCACCCTCTCCTTCCTCCTAAACCAAAACCGCTTCCCTTCAATCCTAACCCTCCATTACCCTTCCCTCTTAACCGGTCAACTCTGGCGTCCCGTAACCCAGTTCATGAACCTCGGACCTCTCTCTTTATCGTATTTTTTAACGTTGCAGTTTTTGTGGACGTACATGTCGAGCATTGAGAAACTCCTACATACTACTCCGACTACTTTCATTAACTTGCTGGTTATGATACCGACTCTTATGGTTGTGAGTTACGGGGTTTTGGGGTTGAATGTTGATTTGTTGGGGCATAATTTTTCGACTTTCTTGGTTTATCTTTGGAGTAGATTGCATGAAGGGATGGAGGTTAATTTGATGGAGCTATTTACTTTGAGGGCTGAGGTGAGTATATTTGGGGGGGGGGGTTGGAGAGGGGAAATATAAGTGAGCGACGAGAAACATCTAACACCCCTTTATTTGGTAGGTTCTGCCTTGGTTTTTCTTGGGGCAGACGTTTTTGCTCGAGGGGCAACTGCCTACACTGGACTTCCTTGGCATCGTCTTCGGACACATCTTCTACCACCGTTATATGGACGGTGGCGTGAAGGGGGAGTGGCTCGATAAGTGGTATTATAATAGTGGAGGCTTTTGGAAATGGCTGCGGGAGGAGTACGAAAAGGTCGGAGAGGAATTCAGAGGGGTTTAAATCAACAAAAAACTAATCCAATGAAAATCGCCTTCTTTTTTGAAAATGTAAGTTGTTTTATAAATCCCTGTCTCTCCCCGCCCAAGCCTTAGTGCACCCTAAAAATCCTAACCCTCATACTTATTACTTGGCCTAACCAACATACTGCTCCGGCGCGTGCGGCGACATCGCGAAACGACTTTTCGTTAAAACAACGCTATCTCAGAAATGATTCCTTTCGCAAACACACACGCTTCAACATCCACGCGGACATCTCTCTCTCTCTCTCTCTCTCTCTCACCTATCAATCAACCAAACACTACCACCAATCCTCTCCCTACTACTCAAAACCCAACTAACAATACTCCACTTCAAGCTATCCTTGTCTCTGATTTTAACGTTTATGTAAGCCTTGGTACGCTCTGGGTTGTAGTCGATTTTTTTGTCAAAGACTTTAGAGTCCCAGTTTAGGAGGACTGCGTACTTTGATTGAGGGATGTAGGAGGCGAAATCCTGAAGAGGAGCAAATAAGAGAGGGGGGGGGGGTTAATATAACAGTGAGAGAAAGAAAACGGGGGCCGAGTCTCGCCGTGCCGCCCCCCCTCTTTTTGTGTTTTTCTTTAATAACGTTTGTTATCGTTCGAGCATCACTTTTCTCACCTCAACGTCGCTTCCGACGCTGGCGCTCGCTGGGCTCGTGAACGCGAAAAGAACCTGGAGTCCGTGGTTCTTCACGGGAGAGTCGTTGCTCTGTAAGGCGTCGAGGACGGCGACGATGCAGTCGGAAGGGGTGTGGGAGGGGGAAGGGGTCGTTATCATTTGAGGGGCGGAGGGGAGGATTTGGGGGGAGTCGGGGTCGACGGGGGGGGTGGGGGAGGAGGAGGAGGCGGAAGAGTCTGAGGGGGTGGACTGGGTGCGGGCGAGGGAGTCTGGGGTGTTCAGGACGGCGCGCTTCAGGTCGGCGTAGATGCCACGGTCGTCGAGGGTGGTGTTTCCGGCGAGCTTGCCGACGCCGACAGAGCGGGAACGCTCCTTCACAGCCTGAGAGATATTTATATGGATGTTTAATTGGGTGTTAATTGCCACAGTGTGGGACGTGATCGTGTGATATATGATGCTGCCACAGCACCCTCGTTTCGTACCTGATCCAAATCCCTCGCGAGTTGCTTGTCAGACAAGGTAGTACTCTTCGCACCAGTGTCTGCTGCCATGTCTGGCGTACTAGTTACAGCCGGTTGAATATCCTCATCTTCTTCTTCCTTATCTTCGTCCCCCTTAGTTTCGTCTGCATCATCATTCTCGACGTTAGAAGCATAGAGTTTAGGTAAGAAAGTTGAAAACTTGCTCCCCCTCTCTGCATTCTTTATGGTAGCAATATCACCATTAAAGCGTGAAACGACTGCTGATCGTTTAGTATAGCGGAATGTGAACGCTTGAGAGAATGAAAATAAAACTAGTAGCGTGATTACGGTACGCATGTTGGAGTAAATACAGCCAAAAAACAGCAAAGCTCCGAATAGCTCAAGCTGCTGGAAGTCCTGCTGGAAGTCCCCAAATTCCCAATTTGGACTCCATTTTGGACTAATAAATAAAACAGAAAATCAGTACGCCCCTCCCACCACCACTGCCCACCCTATACGCCCTCTATCGATATTTTCCTCCTGCCTCATGCCCTATTTGTGCCTCTAAGCGCTTACTCTAAGCGAGATGTGATATCTAGCCTCCGTACCGAAATGGAGCTTAATGTGGCTTAATGTGGCTTGATGTGATTTTCTACAACAATATACGGCAAATGACTTACAACCCTTAATAGTATTTCCACGCCAACCCTATTTAAAAACTTTTACTAACACTAAAATAACCCTAAGACGTCTCAGAAATTGAAATAATCACACATTAAATCCCCCCTCTCGTCCCCCGTCCCCATCTCCAACCCTAACAAGGCCACCCCTCCTCACCCTCAATCATGTCACAAGCCGTAAATTCCAACGACGACTACTGTTCCTTCACTCTCCCCAGTGATTTATCCCAAGGCGGTCTCCCCTCCGAGGCCGACATATGCAAGGATCTTGAATCTTCCTCTGCGGCGGTGAAACGTGGCGCGCTTAAGGCCGCCATTATGGCCATGTTGGGGGGAGAAGCACTGCCGAGGGTTCTTATGCAGGTTATTAGGTGAGTGAGAGTGGTTTTGGTGTGTGACATCCTACATGGGAACGTCTGTTGGGAGAGATCGAACGTCTCTTAAAAGCGGGGGAACGTCACAGCTCGGAAAATATAAAGCCGAACCAGGCTACCGCTTTTTCGAACGGCGAACGAACGACACGTGACACAAAGCTGCGCAGCAAGTGGAAATCCACAGGCGATCGACACACACATGACCACACTTGCACTACACACACACACACACACACACACACACACACGACCACAACACTCACAACCCCCCCCCCCCCCAAACCCGCTCCACTAAACTAACAGGTTCTGCATCAACACGGAAGATCATCAGCTGAAAAAGCTCATGATGCTATACTGGGAGGTCGTACCAAAGTACCAGCCCTCCGACGCCGGCAGCAAGGAGAAGGTGCGTCATCCCCTCCCCCCTCCCAAACCCATCCCCCCCTCCCCCCTCTAACCCCTCTCCCCCCCCCCTTCAGCCCAAGCTCCTCCCCGAAATGATCCTCGTCTGCAACGCCCTAATGAACGACCTAAACCACCCCAACGAATACGTCCGCGGCTCCATGCTCCGCTTCCTCTGCAAAGTGAAAGACTTTGAGATCCTAGGGCCGCTCATGGCGAGCGTTAAGCAGTGTTTGGAACATAGGCATAGCTATGTTAGGAAGAATGCGGCGTTGGCGATTTTTCATTGTTTTAGGTGAGGCGGGGGGGACACGAAGGAAGTAACGCACGGTTTCATCTTGACTTACTCTTATTTGTTGTTGTTTGTTGTTATTTGTTTCGCTCCCTTTCCCCCCCAGATTGTTCGGCATAAAATTAATCCCCGACGGCGCCGAATTAATGGAGAGGTTCATCCTCGCCGAGACGGACATATGCGCCCGTAGGAACGCGTTCCTCATGCTCTTCAATGAGGCGGAGGGGATAGCGATTGAGTTTATTAGTCAGAATGTTGATGATATTATGAAGTTCGGGGAGGTGAGAGAGGAGAGAGCAGGGCAGACAAAAGGCTAAACGAACCGCAGACTAACACCCCACCCCCACCCCCACCCCCCAACCAACCAACCTCAGGGCTTCGCCCTCCTCGTCCTTGAGTTGACCCGCAAAGTCTGCCGCCGCGAGCCGGCCCAAAAATCCCGCTTCGTCCGCGTCCTCTTCCAGATGCTCTCCTCCGACTCCGCCTCCGTCTCCTACGAGGCTTGCTGGACCCTCGTCTCCCTCTCCAGCGCCCCGACGGCCGTCAGGGCAGCGGCGGCGACGTACTCCAGCCTTCTAAGCTCGCAGGCTGACAATAACGTCAAGCTTATTATCCTCGAGAGGCTTGAAGAACTCAAGAAAAAGCACAGCAAGGTGCTCCAAGAGGTCCTCATGGACATCCTCAAGGCCATCGCTTCCCCCAACCCTGACATCTGCAAGAAGGTCATCGACATATCCATGCCGCTCGTTAACTCGCGCAACGTAGAGGAGGTCGTTACCGTACTGAAGCGAGAGCTCCTCAAGTCTCAGGACTCTGATTTGGAGAAGGTACGTCCGTCTCCGGGACGTTCTGCACTTATACATTATTCTAACTCGTCGCTTTGCTCCTCATCACATAGTCGTCAGCCTTCCGCGATATGCTCGTCCAGGCGCTGCACAGCTGCTCCTCTCGGTTCCCCGACGTCGCCGAAGGCGTCGTGACAACCTTGATGGACTTCATCGGCGGCGACGGCGCCCTCAACGTCGTGATCTTCGTCCGCGCCATCGTAGAGCAGTACCCCGAGCTCCGGGACGGGGTCCTTCAAACCCTCCAGAACTCCGTCTCCGACGTGACCAAAAGCGAAGTCATGTGCATCACCATGTGGATCCTCGGAGAGTACTGCGTCGAGGCCGAGAGCATCCAGTCAGCGTTCGACGACGTCATGTCGGAGCTGGGCGAGCCCCCTTTCATCGTCGTCGAGGAGAACAAGGACGAGAAGAAGGAGGAAAAGGAGCCGACTACGACCACGAAGAACGTCGTGTTGGCGGACGGAACTTACGCGACTCAGACTGTGTACTCGGAGCCGACTAAGAAGGATATGGAGGAGAAGATGTCCGGGCTCAGGAAGCTAGTCGTCGAAGGGGACATCTTCTTGTGCAGTATCCTCGCGTCGACGTTGACCAAATTCTGCCTCCGCATGAACAAGAAAAAGTCGATGGTCGTGAGGTCCCTCCTGACCTTGTGCGGTTTCGCCCAGGTCGCATCCTTGAAGGGCAGCTCCCAAAAGTCCGCCGCGGTGGACAGCCACGAGCGCATCTCGCTCTGCTGCAGGATGCTGCTGGACGATAAGACCAGCGACATGCTCAAGGAAACGTGGACCGAGAAGGGGAAGGTGACGTTCTCGCAGCTCCTCGGAGTCATGAAGGAGAAGAAGGAGAGGGAGAGCAAGAGCGAGGAGGAGGTGAGGGGTTCGCGAGGACGAACGTTTAAATCTGCGAGGGAGCAAAGCGACGATTCATCGATGTTGTGCTGCCAACTCCACCGAAGCAGAATATCGACCGTCGCTGTCTCCGCCAGCTTCCTCACCGCGCCGTTTCTAACGTTATCAACGCCCCTTCTTTTGCAACTCGCTTCGCTCGTCGCAGGGGGTCGTCAGCCAGGCCGACGACCTCATCCACATCAGGCAGCTCAAGAGCGGAACGGCCGGAGGGGGGGACATCGACCTCGACGACGGAAGCGACCTGCTCAGGGCGACCGGGGCTCAGGGAGGAGGCTCGGGTCTGGACGGGCTGAAGCACACGTACCAGCTGACGGGCTTCAGCGACTCCGTCTACTCTGAGGCTAGTCTGGTCGTCAACGATTACGACATTAAGTTGGAGCTGCTTCTGATCAATCGCACTCCCGACGCCTTGAGCATCAACGTCGAGCTGAGCACTATAGGCGATTTGAAGATCGTCGAGAGACCGCAGATGAGAGTCGTCGGGCCATTGGACCAAGTCACCCTGAGCGCGTCCATCAAAGTGAGCAGCACCGAGACCGGAAGGATCTTCGGAACCATCGTCTACGAGAAGGCGAGCGGAGAGAAGGGCTACATCAATCTGAACGACCTGCACCTCGACATCATGGACTACATCAAGCCCGCCACGTGCTCCGACGAAGTGTTCAGGAGCTTCTGGGCCGAGTTCGAGTGGGAGAACAAAGTCGCCGTTTCCACCACCATAACGGACATCCACCAATTCTTGGACCACATCGTCGAGAAGACCAACATGAAGTGCCTGACGCCCGTCCAGAGGGACGACGGGAACAAGTCCCTGTTCCTGGCGGCGAACTTGTACGCCAGGTCCGTCTTCGGAGAGGACGCACTGGTCAACGTGAGCGTGGAGCAAAAGGGCGACGGGCAGCTCACCGGCTACATCAGAATAAGGTCGAAGACGCAAGGCATCGCCTTGAGCCTTGGGGACAGGATCACTAAAGTACAGAGGAAGGTCGAAGAGGTTGTCAAGGAAGAGAGCGGAGAAGGGGTAGGAGGAGAGGGCGAGGGAGCGGGGAGCGGGCAGTAAGAGGATGAAAATCGGGAATCGTTATAAAAGGCTTTTTTATCTTAAGGCGATTCTTTCATTGTTAAGAGATTGAGGATCTGAGAAAGAGGTTTTTTGGCTGAAAAGTCATCGATATTGTGAGTCCTTCGTCGAGGATGTGTTCCCAAGCGCCACAGCTACCGAATTTTAATGGTGTCTAAAGCACTCACCGTTGATGATGAGCGATGCAGAGGACGAAGAGAAGGGATCTGGCCTAGATATTTGGCCGACACCATTCGCGACTCAGACTTCGTTTGCATTTGTCCAAAGATTTATGACACCATATCGCGACTCAGACTTCGTTTGCATTTGTCCAAAGCATCGAACTCCGTCTCTTACCTCAACACACTCGCACACTCACAGCTCATTAAGTACAATGATCCGCTCTCTCCTCTTCATCTCGGCCTTGATCGCCAGCGTCAACTCTCTGGCCTTCACAAACCCGGCGACCCTTCGCCGCTCCGTCGCTCGCTTCACCGACGCTCCCGTTGACTCGACCGTGGTCGACGCAGCGCTAGAGGCCGCCATCCTCGCGCCGAACCATTTCATGTCGGAGCCCTGGAGGTTCTACATCCCTGGCCCGCAGACGACTGCCTCGCTCTGCAACCTCAACCCCGAGAAGACCAAGATGTTCGAGAAGGTCCCCAACTGGCTCGTCGTCACCATGAAGAGCGAAAACGAGAAGCACTCCAAGCTCTGGCTCGAGGACTTGAGCGCCGTCTCCTGCGCCGTACAGAACTTCATGACCTCTCTCGCGGGAGAAGGAGTCGGCTCCAAATGGATGACGGGAGCTCTCGGAAGTCCTCCTGAAGCCATCCTCGAGACCGTCAAAGCCGGGGAGGGCGAGGAGCTCGTTGCGGCTGTGTGGTTCGGAATTCCCGAGAAGGAACTGGAGGGAGCGAAGGCTCCGCCCCGCAAGTTGGGAGTTGCTGGTACGCTTACGAAGCTGGATTAAGTTTGAGTTGGGCAGGACGATGAGATTAGGCAAGCTAGTAACATAATTTTTGTAATGAGATTTTAATGATGAAAATAACTACTGCTTTACTATTTTGGCAATCGTGCTTTCAACGCCTTAATCTCTGCGCCTTGCTGCGAGCACATCGCTTTCAATGCCTTAATCTCTGCGTCTTGCTGTGAGCACCGGAGAGAGCGAAGGTGGGCGACGATTTCCCAAGAGACGTCGTGCTTAGGATTATCGTCCTCATCGCTATCACTGTCAGCGTAGTCGTAGACGTCGATGTGGGAGGGGGCTAGCTCTAAGCAGTTGATGAAGACATCGTCACCAAGCGCTTGAAGTGAGTCGGGGATGGTCATCGACTTAAGTTCTGAGCAATATCCGAAGGCAGCGTAGCCTATTTCTTGAACTTGTGTGTGCAGGAGGTCGACGTTTTCTAGGCTGGAGCATTTATGGAAGGCGCATCCAACAATCTCTATTAAAGTCGTCGGGAAGGATACGGTAGTCAAACTATGGCAGTTCTTGAAGGCAGCTCTACCGATGCTCTCAACGCCCTCAGGGATCTCTACAACGACGAGGTTGGCGGAGGAGTCGCAGGCCCAAACTCCGACCTTGGTAATATTCAGAAGGAAGACGACCTGGAATGCGAGCGAACGCCTCTCCCTCAGAGCGAGAGCTTCCTCAGCACTTAAATCATTCCCTCCAATGACCATCATCGTACCGCTCTCAATCATCCCATCAATAAACTTGTCCGCTACACGCCGCCAGTCCTTACAAAGCAGCCGCATCGTCATCAACGAATCTAGCGGCACACTCTCAACAAACAAGAACCGCCAGTCGTCCAAGTAGAAGAAACTAGGAATGACCCACTTCGCAACGGCGGGCTCGGCGGCAGGAGTTTTCCCTCCAGCCTTCTCTCCGTTGTTGTCGCCGCCCGTCTCGATTTCCTGGTGTGTCGTTGATCCAGCATTAGACCGCTTCAGACCATTTTGCGTTTTCATATCTCGTCGATGTAGAGCAATCAATAGAGAATTGCCAGAGACAACTTCTAAAATCCTAATTTTCTGCTGCATCAATTGTTCATCCCACGAAACGTCAAACTGGTTGTCGCCGTCGTAGACTACATCCATCTTCCCAAACATCCCCTCCAATTATACAGCGCGTGCCCACATGCTGTATTCCATCATTATCTGCTTCTGCTTCTGCTTTGCGTTTCTCGCCGCTCAACAAACCGTCCTTCCGACGGGGATGATGATCAACTTCGATACTTCTGATTCGTATGGTCGTTTTGCTTCCGCCTACCTAGCCGTGAAGGACGCGACCGAACGGAACGGCGCCGTTGTGTCTAACTTTACTGTCCCCTTTAATTCCGCCGATGTTGTCTTCAAGACTATTCCGCTGAATTCTGGTGGTTCATCGGGTCCGGCCATGAATGTGATGCTCGCGATGTATCAGGTTAGCGTTGTTTTAAGTCTGTCCCTCTCAACCCCACCCCACCTAACACTTCGCCATTATTTCTCGTCGCAGAGTTTAGCGGCTCTCAACGGACCAGCTCGTTCTAGCACCACTATTCCTCTCGCTCTCGTCGGCAACTTCGGTTCTGTCCCCCAGGTCGGATCCTCGCAGACCTCTCCGGCGCTCAACGACAAGTCTCTCTACGGGAACTTCGCCAGAACTGTGGCCGACGACGAGCTTACCGCTGATGCTGTTGTGAGATTTTTCAAAGACACCGGCTTGGACTACATCGGATTCGTGTACGTCGACGATTCCTATGGCAACAACTTTTACAACTTCTTAGTGTCGAGCGCCGACAAGTATGGCCTCGTCCACATCGGCATTCCCGTCCCTTCCACGATCTCCAAAGTCGACGCTCAGCGCATCGCCAACCAGATGTTGGCCAGCGGATTCACGAGCTGGTTCAATGTTATCTTTCCTGAAACGTACAGTCTCCTGATGCCCGAATGGAACTCGCTGGGCATGATAACGCCCTCGCAGATATTTTTGTTCGGGGACGGCCTGACCAAGAACAGTTTTTCTGAGTTCGATTATTCGTTGGGGCAGGGGATTATTCAGGCGATTGGCGCCATTCCGAATTCGCCGCAGTACAACGCGTTCGTTAACCATTGGAATGAGCAAGGGAATGCGACCGTCGACGAGATGAACACGCTGATTCAGACGTCGGCGCTGGATCCCAACACGGGAATGCAAAATGCGCAACTATTTCCGCATGACTTCTTCCAAACTCCACCGGACATAGACAATCCGTTCTACTACGATTCTATGGCGGCCACGCTGCTCGGATCCGTCGCCACTCCCTTCTTTGAGCCAATATGGCGCGACGTGGTCCCCCCCGGGGACTCAATCAGAGAGGTGAGACGCCGCTATCCACCCTGTTATCGTGCACGTTTTAACACGTAACTACCAGCCCCCGAGCCCCCCCATCACCTCGAAACTCTACCAGGAGATCATCAGCGTTTCGTTCACGGGAGCTACCGGCCTAGTCGAGTACAGCTCTGAAACCGGCACCCGCAAGGCGTCTGCGATGAACTACGGTCTCTTTAATGTTCAGGCCTCTACGTCTGGATCTACGGATCCAATCAGTCTGCTTGACGTCGGCGTTAGTGAGAATCAAGCAGAGTGGAAGAACATCGACGGGCAATGCTTCCGATACGTCGGCGGCAGTTGTGCCGTGCCCCCTCAGACCAACCCTCCCGCGACAGAATATGCCTACATCGGCTTTGGGCTGCGCGTCCTGGGGTGGGTTTTGTGGGGTCTGACTCTCATCTTCTGCTTCGCTATCGCGTACTGGATAATCCGCTTCCGCAAGGAGAAGATACTGCGCGCCAGTCAGCCCGGATTTCTCCTCATGCTCGTCGCAGGCGTGGCGATCTACACCTCGGCCATCTTCCCGTACACGGTCGACGACGAGTGGATGAAGGTCCAGCAGGGCGACTCTGCGTGGTGCATGGCCTCCTACTGGCTTTCGGTGGAGGGTTTCGTCATCATCTTTTCTGCGCTCTTTGCGAAGGTGTGGAGGATAAACAGAATCTTCCACAATCCGAAGCTTCGCAGAATCAAAATCACGGCGAAGGACGTACTCCTACCCTTCTTCATCATATGGTTCTGCGCCACGCTCACTCTCGTTCTGTTCACCGTCCTTCCGGATTCCCCCGAGTTTTGGAACGTCGAGCTCACATTCGATCAATTTGGTACCATCATCCAATCGAGCGGCAAGTGCACGACGCAGAACAATTCCGACATTTACATCGGCGTGTTGTACGGCATTCAGATCCTTGTGTTGGTGCTGGCGTGTTGGCAGTACTACGTTGCTCGCAAAATCTCCGTGGAGTACAGCGAGAGCACCTGGATCAGCTACGCTGTTCTGAGCGTCCTCCAAGTGATGATAATTAGTATTCCCCTCGAATACATGGACACAGGCACCGCGAGCAAGTTCTTCATCAACATCTTCAGGTGAGCGCGTGAGTGCTGTTCTGATTGTCGTTGACCACACTTACTGCCACATGATTCTAACTCGTCGCTTCGCTCTGCAATTGCTCCGCGGTTGCAGAATCACGATTGTCGCGTGGTCCATCCTTGGCTTCATCTTCGTCCCGAAAATTGTCTACCTGTACAACGACCGTAAAGAAAAGAAGGGAAAAGCGTTCGGAAAGAAGAATTTGTCTGAAGAAGAGAAAAAGAACCTCGCGATTATGAACAAGAAGCACAGAGGCATGCCCAGCTCTGTGAAGAGCACCCGGTCGTCAATTTCTTCTTCCGAGGATGGCGCTCGCTTTGTTATCGCGTCGACGTATCAGGACAAAACCGGGAAAATCGAAAAGGGCAAGAGCTTCGCTCCGTCTCGTGCGTCCACTAAGGAAGCTTCGAAGTCGCGAGTTTTCAACGCGCCAATAAGGCCCAATGTTACTCGTAGGGGCTCTCCAATGGTCGGCTTTGCTGGCGAGGCACCGGCCCCGAGCACTATCGCCAAGGAGATCATTTTCGAGGAGTCGCAGGAGGCCGAAGAGGTCAAAGCTCCGGCGACCCCCATCCCTTCGAAAGGTGTCAAACGTGTGAATTCGTACGGGGACGGGTCTCCATTCTAAGTGGAAGGGAATAATAAGGCAGTTTTGTTTTGTTTTTTAAAGTGTTTGTTGTTGTGTCTTATTGGATGTGGGCTGCGTTAAAGCATTTGAGGTTGAGGTGTCCTCCGAGTCACTGTCGCTGTCACTGTCGCTGTCGCTATCACTGTCACTGTCGCTGTCGCTATCGCTGTCTGAGCTGTCAGGTTCGATGGGCTTGGGGTCCCCGAGTAAAAATACGTTTATTTGCGTTCTTTCTTTCATGTCAAGTTGGAGTTCTATAATCTCCCCTTTCTCCCACTTCGTCGGCGACTTGGCGATGAATTGATATACACGAGAGTCTTTGTACAGTTTCGTGCCTGCGTACTCAACGCTTGGAGAACCCCTCTTTCCGTCCTCTACCCGTTCCCACAGATTAATAACCTTCACCTCCTTCACCTCCTTGGGGCAGGCGGGGCCTAGCGTGAACCAGTCCGCCGAGTTGCTTAGCTTGTTTAAGAGGTGGATCGTACCACCTTCTTTTGTGTCTCCAGGGACGTACCCGAACGTCGTAATTTTCCTCCTCTCCCTCCCAATACCGGGTTCGTTGCCGAAAGTGAAATAAAGGTAGAACACCTCCTCGTTATCCGATATTTTTATTCGCCAGTAGTTGACTTTGCGGCCAATCTTTTGCTGAACTGGCTTGCTGGGTTTGAATACGTCGCTGTCGACGTTCTGGTAATTAAGCATTTGGTCGCGTCTGACCGTAACTTTTTTCCTTCCTTATTTCATTTCTACTTTTACGTCATTCGCGATACTGGGTAGCTGAGACTTAATTGCATCTTGAATATCCTTCTAGTGCCTCTCGCGGAGCCCGCATGGGTTAGTTTTCTTATTATACAAGCGTTCCTCCGAGATTGCCGTTATCCATGGGTGGGAGCATGGCATGACTCTAGAGTTGGGCGAAGAGAGAGACTGCGACGAGCGTAGAGAGTCGCATGAAGATTGACGTTAGCTAATTGGATATAGGTTTAAGAGACGTAATCGACGTATTTTCCAACATCTCACCTTGACGTAGGAAAACATTATCAATGTAATTGATTTCATGTGGAAGGAGTTTCCTAGGAGCTTACGGCACTCTTCCGCCTTCCTATCTCCGGAGAAGTCTCGAATTTTGCCGCGGTTGGTGTAACCTTCTTTGAAGCCCATGAGGTGCTCGAGTAGTTCTGTAGGGGGTTGAAAGGGCCGGGCACTGTCACTCCCAACTTGAATTTTGAGTCCGTACTTCTCCTGTACTTCGGACGTTTCACTGTGGAGGAGGCAGGGGAACGTGTTCCCCGTAAGTTTGCCATCCGGGTGAAGCTCATAACCATAGCGGCCGAGTAAATCCTGGAGTGACAGACCTTTTAACTTATCTTCATCCTGAAGGAGCAAAGAGCGAGCATCTTTTTTTCTCAGGTCGCTCAGGTGGGTTACGGCGAACGTAGTCCAAAAGTATCGTGCACGACTCACAAAGGAAAGGTCCTTGGCGTCCAGTCTTATTGGGCTACACCTGAGGAACTGCGAAAAAGCATTTTTATCCTCGTCGCTCATGCTCGCGACATTCTCGACGATAAAGTCGACTTTCGGGAAGTACTGCTGCCTCTCTTTCTCTCTGTTCCGATGCGTGTTCCGATGCGGGTCGAACCTTTGACGCATCTTCTGGCCGAACCAGTAGATGATTCGGACCATCTGGAAGAAGAGAACGGATTTCTCTCCTTTCAATCCATCCGTTACTGCGACGAGTGAAGCGAAGCGCAAAAGAAAGGGCGTTCATGATGTTAGAGTCATGTCGATATCCAGTACACACGCCTTCTCAGATCGTCGGTAGTTTCGGCTTCGTCCTCACACTCTCTCACCTCGTCCGTCATTTCGAACTCCTGCAGCGCTGAGGTCTTGGCAGGGGGAACCTCCACATATTAGTACGTTGACGTGCTCTGTGACAGAGTTGCCGACGATATTAAAGATCGCCTCTTCGGTCAAATCGTTCACGTCCTTGTACCCCTCGAAGGGAAAACCTGCCTCTACAGCGTGGGCTTAAGCTACGCTTAGCGCAATCGGACAAATTTCGACACATATGATCTTGACGATCTCCACTTCGTCGAATTGCATTAGAGCCGCCACTCCAGCTGAAATACCTGCAAACAAATCAACAAAGACGACAGACGGCTTTTTGAAACCTAATTTTTGTCGCTTGTGCGGCGGAGGCATGTTGCGATCCATGGGGAAATTGAGGCAGGTTTGGGAAAGGAATGGGAGAGGAGCGGGGGGACAAGTTTGGGACAGGAATGGGAGAGGAGCGGGGGGATGACAGAGGGCAAAGAAGAAGGGGCGCAGGGCGCACTTTGGAGAGGGCAGTAGGAGAAAGTGCCACCGACGGGTCGTTTTTGTTTTGACTGGCTGGCTGCAAAGATAAGAGCCTGTTTATTATGATTAAAATAGCCTGAGAGACGTATTATGGTGATAGTAGTGTGTATAATTTAAAAAACCAGCACGAGACGTCTTAATAATGGACTTAAGGGGGTAAGGTTTTCAGCAATTTTACAAAAAATTTATAACAGTCTGCTTGACACTGTGAATTCAAAGAAACGCATTTCCGCGAAAGCACACACCTCCACCCTCCACCCACACCCACACCCTATCCCACCGTCCCTCCCCCTTGCCCACAACCCTAGCCCATTGCCCCCCTTCCCAACCCAACTCTTCGTCTGCAACACACAAGACAAGCAGGGAGGCCATGTCTCTGACCACAGAAGAATCCATTGACGGTTCGATTTCGCTGGTCTCCTCTCACACCTCTGGTGTTGACTCTAGTCTCGTGGAGAACGACGCCGGCGATAGTTTAGATGCTGGTGATAGCGATGAGGATGACGATGAATATGAGGAGGGCAGCTTGGCTAGTTCCCTCAGCCAGCAGGACTCCATAGACTTGAGCGACGGGCAGCTAAGCGGGCCTGAGAAGTTGATGGAGCTTGCCGCGCAGATAAATGAGTTTGCGATTACTTCCTTGGTTCTTGCGAATAACGGATTCGTGGACGAGAACGAGCTCCAGGAGTACAACGACGATAGGTGAGAGATGAAAAAATATGTGAATAGAAACTATACTTATAGAGAAAAAACTAAAATTAATAAAACTATAAACTGCTCACATTGCTCCCAACCCTCTTCCTCTCAGCCACTGTAATAGAGGGATCCTGGCCTTTGCGAAAGGCCTGCGTGGACACAAGACAATAACGAGCGTGGACCTGAGTGACAACAACTTGGGTTGTAAGGGGCAGTCCGGCCTGGTGGCCTTGGCTGACGCCGTGACAACCGGAAATTTGCAGATGTTGGACATAAGCAGCAACCACATTTTGGGGATGAAGGGGGTGAGGTATGACGGAATCAAGGCCATAAGCAAGGCAATAGGTGAGAAAGTGTTAGTTCCTGCCTCCAGACTTGTTGACTCTTATTGCAAGCAGGATCTGACCTCTCGTCGCAGAAACAAGCTCGGGGGGCAAGTTGGAGGAACTGAGGCTGTCGCAGAACGGCCTCCACGCCTCGGCGATATGCTTCCTGGGCATCAGCCTCATTGATACGACGCTGAAGCACCTCGACTTGAGCGAGAACGCAATCGGGGTCGACAGCCTCGGCAGGAGGTCGGCGGCCGGGATGAAGAGCATGGTGCCCGGGTTCTCTAGCGACCTGTGCAAGCTCGTCTCGCTGAACATGAGCGAGAACTATTTGGGTAACGAGGAGTGCATACTGCTGGCGTCTGTGTTGGAGGTGATGTTCGACCTTCGGGACTTGGACATTTCCTTCAACGACGTTCACGCGGTCGGAGCGCGCCACCTGGGGAACGCCCTCAAGTTCAACAACACCCTCCAGCACCTGAACCTGGGCGGCAATCACGTCCAGGACGGAGGCTGCGCTGAGATCGCCGACGCGCTGGCGCAAAACGAGGCCATGAAGTCCCTGGTTCTGGCAGCCAACGACCTGACGACGTCCTCCTGTTACTACTGGATTGAGAGCCTCCAAACGAACAAGGTCCTGGTCGACCTGAACATCGAGGAGAACGAGAACATGGAGGAGGCGCCCAAGCACGACGCCATGGAGTGGGTGAAGGGCAACCTCGAGCTGGAGCAGCTTCGCGAGGACCCGGACAACTTCGACCTGTCCGTGCGCAGCAAGATAATCCGCGACAACCTTTTCAACAAGGTCAGCACCGAGGACAAGGAGATTATCTCTAGGCTCGTCTCGAACATATCCGTGAAGAACGACACAGAGTTCTACGAGAGGGTCAGCACGATATGCCCCCCGGACAGGAAGCAGATGCTGAGAATGACCAAGAATCTCCTCGCCATGATGACGATGACGAAGGAAGACAAGGCCATAAGACTCGTCCAGAAGGCTTACAGGAGGATGCAGGAGAGGAAGAGGAAGGAGAAGGAGCTGCGGGAGAAGGAGCTCAGGAGGAGGCGAGCGGGGAGGACCAAGGGAAAGAAGAGCTTCGGGAAGAATACGAAGGAGGCGCAGCTAGTGAGAGCAGGAAACGCGAGCAAGGGAAAGCTGGTCAGCGTCGGTTCAAAGGCTTCCAAGAACATAGTCGTACGATAGCAAAAATTTGTTGCATGCAATATGTTGTGTTCGTTGATACTTATTTTTGGTCGTATTCTCCTCTCCACCCCGGGTTCACCCAGTCTCCGATCCCCCCCTCACCGAAAATGAGGTCCTTCCACTCCCCCCCGTTGACCTCCCCCTTCTCCCTGACGATGCTCCCCCTCCCGTTCACCGTAGCGGGGCATGAGTTATCGATTTTTGAGTATGAGGAGAGGTCAACGTACTTTGAAATAGAGTCTGTGAAACTCTTATCAACCTGGGGGAGGGGGGAGGGGAAGAAGCGAGCGTTTTCCGTCGATGGCGAAAAAATAACATCCCTCTCAGTTAAAATAGTAATAAATAAAACGCAGAAAGGGTGGAGGGGGTGGGGTTTGAACGTCCCACCCCCTCACGTAAAATCTTCCCTTATCCTTATTGTGTGTGTCTTATCCTTATCCTCACCTCCTTCTCCCTCTTATAAACGAACCCCCCCCTATACTCCCCCTGCATAGTCTCCCCAACATAATCAACCAAAATCGCCTCCCCAACAACCCTAACACTCCACTTTTCATTGAAAGTAAGCCCGTACATTTTTCCGACGACATTTAAAAAACCTTCGGAATCTAACTTTAAATCCTCGGTTAAACGGGATTCGTAGTAACCTGATTCGTCGGAGTTTATACGGAGGAAGATATCCGCGAGGAGACTAGTGGAGGAGGTGGGGGTGAAGGTGTTTGTTTGGCAGGGGAAGAGATCGTAGATTGGGGATTTACCGTAGACTTTGTACCATTTACCTGAGAGTTTATTTAGGTCGAGGTTTTGTTCGGGAGGGGGGAGGGGGGAGGTTACTATTGAGGAGGAGGTGGCGGACGGGGGGAGGGGGAGGCAGGACTCGCGCTCGAGGGCGCAGTTGAGCCAGGACTCGAGCTCGGGGGAAGTGTATTTGTTGAAGCATTGGGAGGCGCATTTTTGCTCGCCCTTGCACTGGCCGAGGCACTTGAGGCCCTTTACGGAGGTGGGGGTTAGGGAGAGGGTCTCGGATTTGCACTTGGTCACAAAGCAGATGGGGTCGGCAGTCATTTTGGAGGTTTTGGCGTAGTCTTCGAAGCCAGCTGATGCGGGGGATGGGTTCAGGAGGAGCAGAGGTATCAACATGGTCGTAGGAAACATGGTCGTTGACATACTTTTACTAAAAGGACCTTTTAGGGGACCTATTAGGGGACCTTTTACGGGACCTTTTAGAGTTGATTTAAAAGGAATCTTAAACCAGTTGTAGCCTTCTACACTATGATGATGTCCGTGAAGAAGGAGTAGAGAAAGAAGTAGAGTTAGGAGGACTCTGCTTGGTTCCTTCTTGCTGAAGTATCTTTTTCGTTGACTTGTAACTGTATGTGTGAGAGAGAAGCGAAGCTGCTCGTTAGTCTAGTAATTTACAGCGGCGACGGGATCCTGCTCGCTGCTCTCCACCGCTAACGCTCCCGTCCCATGCTAAGGTATTCGCAGGGTGGGGGGACTAATTTGATTGTCACAGTTTTACGTGTCACAGTTTGTCGGCGTCTACGATGAGCTTCTACGATGAGCATCGTCTGTAGAAACTTAGCGTTTCTTTTTCGTTGGAGTTTCGGTGCATTTCCCGTATAGTGCTTACGTGTGCGTCACGGTTCTCGGCGTGTTTTTAAAGGTTTTCTGGGTGCCCTTGGAGTTTACCCTTACCTTGACGGTGATACATCATCTTTTCTGAAGTCTCCTTTAAAACGAATTGACGGCACAAATTTTTAAAGTCGAATATATTGACGGTTGTATATAAGTCTTTACTGTCGCTTGATAATAATATTACGATAATAAAATGATCGTAGTGAGTTTGAAGGGCCTTTTGTAATATGACTGGAAAGATGTCACATATGGTTTTTCACTTTTCCCTCAGTTTTCATCACTCGTTTTCATCACTCATCACATCATCATACGCTGACGAGCAGCAGTTCATATACTCTCTTTTAAAGCTAAAGCTAATCCATCTCATATAAAATACTAATAGCAATATTACTACGATTCGTCTCCATCTAATTGTTCGTCTCCATCTAATTTCATCCTCAAAAAGTCCGTCCTCGTCCGACCAACAAAGTTCCCACAAAGTTTCCCATGCGTTGCACCTTCTACCTCTTTTTAAGCCTTCTGTGCACTGTCACATCAGCATATCAGATCAAATCATCGATTCGTACGAATAGCGTTCAAAATAGGCGTCAATATAGGATAACAATGAAGCACACAATGAAGCATCGTACAACAGTAGAAACAACACAGGAAACTCCACCGCAGACAGCCCTCAGCTCAGCAGCCCTTAACTCGGCCCTGAACCTCTCCGGCGGCGCAGCTTCGCCTAGCATGCCTCCCGCCCGCCCCCGCTCCGTGTCCTCCTTCATATCCTGCACCTGCCTGACTGCCTTCCTCCTCCGTTCCGTCATCCGTCTCTACCCTCACATCCTCCCCCCCCTCCGCGCCTCCACCGTCTCCCCCTCCGTCTACTTCCTCTACGCTTCCT
This sequence comes from Triparma verrucosa, assembly GCA_030267905.1. NCBI lineage: Eukaryota > Bolidophyceae > Parmales > Triparmaceae > Triparma > Triparma verrucosa. Next base: position 26,749 of record BRXX01000316.1, read on the forward strand.
CCGTCCTCGCCTTCCTCTACAGCGAGAGCTACAAGGGCTTCCACCTGAAGTTCAACCAGACGTACCTCACGCGTTCCCAGCGCCTGCCCAACCTCTACAAGCTCCCCCTCCTCAACATCCTCTACTCAGGTGGCTGGGTCTCCTCCTCCAAAAAACGCAAGATGACCTCCTGGGGAATAACCTTCGGCGTCGCCGTCCTAATAGCCGTGTCTAAAAGGCTGAGCCCTCTTTGGAGGGGAGTTCTGGACGTGGGGGTCGTGGCTGGTTTGAGCGGGGCTGTGGTTAGTCTTTGGATGCTTTGGTTAGGGAGTGTTGTTAAGAATGAAACTGTAGGGAAAGGGGCAGAAGGATACTGAACAGAACATTCGTTAGTTAGAAAGAGGGGAGGAGGGGGGGGAGAGAAGAAGAAGAAGAAGAAGAAGAAGAAGAAGAAGAAAGTTTAAAAGGGAGAGACGTTTTTAGCAAATACAAATGCTTAATGCTTGTCCCTCGGACAAGCATTGAACCCAAAATTTATCCGAGGAGCAATACACTCCTAATCTAAATTAATTTCCCTGACACTAACCCCAACCCCCAATAAGTATCCCCCCCCTCTAACTCCCCCCCCACCCCCTAACCCCTCTTAGCCGCGCCCGTCACCCCCAAACCCTTCTCTACTCTATTCCCCCCCCTCTCCAACCCCCCCCAACCCCCCCAATCTACTCCTCCTCCCCATCTCCTGCAGCTTCTTCTGATCCCCCGGCGTCGGGCTCATGTCATTCCTCCCCAACGTCAGCCTCCTAAAGTGCACCTTCTCGCTCTTGCTCCCCACCTCCGCAACCTTCTGCTTCACAAAGTACGTCGAACCTCCATAGTCGACCCCCTCGAGCTTCTTAAGGTCCGCCCCTTTAATATCTGTCCTCTTGTTAAACTCAAGGCTGTCCCTGAAATTTTTACTGTCTTCGTCGTCCGCAGCGAAGAGGTTCCTGTAAGTACCGTGGCTGCAGTGTACTCGGTCAGGGGATCCAGTGGACTCCATTATCTCAACGACTTTTACGGCCTCCCCGAAGAGGTGGTAACGAGGGTCCTTCATTCCTACGACGCCGGCGATGACCTGACCTGAGTGGACTCCTACCCTGATGTTGATGGGTATTTGAATCTGCTTGCTGAACTCCTTCGTGACTTCAAGGAGTTCGAAGGCTGCCTTTATGGCTCGGCTTGCGTGGTCCTCTGTCTCTATGCGCTTGGGGCAACCGGCGACGGCAAGAAGGGCGTCGCCTATCACTTCGACGGTGTAGAGGCTGTTGTCGCTTATGACTGCGCTGTACTTGGCGTAGAGGGCGCTGAGGAAGATCATGAGCTCGGAAGGGTCCAGGTCGCTGCTGAACTTAGTGAAGCCTACCATGTCGCAGAATATTATTGAGACGGAGTTGAACCTGTCCGCGACGACTTCGTTGGTGGCGCGCTTCTTCGGCAGGATGGGGACTATCTCGGGGGGCAGGAGCCGCTTCAGGAGCATCTCCTCGTACTCCTGCTGCTTGTTCATGAGCTCGGTGTTCGTGGCCTGCATCACTTCCTTGTTGTAGCAGACGCGCTCGTGGTAGTCGCTCATCAGGCTCGGAATGACCAGGAGCAGGGTGAAGATTAGGAGCCACACTAGGTACTGGGAGGCCATATCTTGAGTTATGATCTGCCAGTAAGCGGTGGGGGACCTGGTCATATCCAGCACTCCTTTGAGCAAAAAGTTATCTAAGACATTCGTCAGGGACATGTCGGTGTAGTTCGAGAAAGGGGGGCCGATGTTCAAGCCCATATCCTCCATGTAGTGGAAGGCTTCTTTCTGTAGGACCGTCTGGCACTCGGTGTCGTACCCGACCTGTTGAAAGCTCCAGGAGGTGGTGTTCGGCGCATGGTCGAACGCCTGTTGCATGAAACTGCGATGAGCGGCTTGGGTTAGATACTGCGACCAACTCTTCGCTCCTTGAAGTTTGTCTTGCTTGATTCGCTCGGTACTCGCTAATGCTCGGTCAGTCACTTCGCTCCCTCGCCTCGCTGTCACTCACCTGTTCTCCGGGTTGTTGAGCTTGATGTGGTACTGCTCGGAGTTCTGGCCCAGAGTGTAATGTTCGTTTCCGAGATCCGTCGAGAACAGGCTGATCATCAAGTAATACATGATGCACATGATCAGACACAGAAGACTCCTGTTGACGAAGAAGAGCAGCTGGTACTGGTAGATAGACATGATGTACATTGTCATGTTGCCATAACCGACCTTGGGGACGAACGCGCCTGTCTCGAACATGACGCTGATGCCAATTATGCTCAACCCCGTTACCATCACCAGCTGGTGGTGCTTCCAGAAGAACTGCCTCTTGAAGCTGAAGAAAAGCATCACCAGCGTGCAGGGTAAGCCAACTGCGAAGCTGTTAACGACGTGGCAGAGCTGGCCGAGTTTGATGGGGTCGTTCATCCAAGAGTCTTCGCCTTCTAGAGTGCCTTGTGTCAGAATCTTACTGATCCAAGTTGCCCCAAAGAAGAAGAAGAAGCAGGACCAGAAGCACTGGAAGGACCGAACGGTCTTCAAATGAGTTGACCACTTGTGAACCACGTACTTGGCCTCTAGGTGCGCCGACTTCTCGTCTTTGCCGACCGCGCGAAGTTCTGTGCCTAAAATTGTCAACATCACCTGTGTAGGGCTCAACTCGGGCTCCTTTCGGTCCAGGAGCCTCTTGTAGTGGTGCTTGAGCCGCTCTCGCCTGGTGAGAATCTCGCTGGGGCCCATCCCCACCGTCTTGGTTGGGTCGTCGTAACTCGCCTTGTAGAGCGACTCGAAAGATGACTTTCGTTCCGTCGCGTCCTCGCCAGCGTCGGTACTAATCGTGCTAAAATAATTGCTTTTTCTCTTTATGCTTGTCCTTCGCTGCAGAGTTTGAGACCTCGACCTCGACCTCGACATCGCAGAAGAAGCGTCCGAACTTTCTCGGGATCGGGTCTGGCCCCCCTGGGCGCCCTGGGTGTTACTCATTCTGGCCATGCTACTTGTCCCTTGTGTGTGATTGACCGAGATGCGTGATATGGAGGTACGATTGGGGTCTCTGGTCCCTCCGGAATCTTCTGGGGCGAGCTTGGCCCTGATCTTTCCCGCGACAGTCAACTTGACATCTCTTTCTTCCGGCCCGTCGTGCGTTGACTTTAGCGCTCGGCTCTTGCTCTTGTCTTCCTTCTTTTCAAGGAACCACGTTTCGAGCTCTCCCTTTCCCTTCGCCTTGACCAAACGCTTCTCGCTAAAGGTGTAGGCGAACCTGCCATCAATGAGTTTCTGGTACGTCTTCGAGCTGACCTGTATTTTTCCAGGAAGACTAAGGCTCTGCATGCGCGACGCCGTATTCACAGTGTCCCCAAAAACCTTGAAGCGGGTTGTGGCAGGGGTGTTAAGCACGCCTGCGACGATCTTGCCGCTATTCAGCCCGATTTTTATCTGCAAATCCTGGATGCACCTGAGTTTGCCCGCATCGTTGTCCATCTTGGAGTAGAGGTTTCGACGGATGTTAGGCATGGCCCTTATCATGGCCAGGGCGCAGCTGGCGGCCTTGTCGGCGTGATCAATTATGCGGGAAGGGCAACCGGCACAACCCATGAAGACCTCGCCAACTGTTTCTATCTTGTAGACGCCCGTTTCCTCCGTGATTTTGTCGAACTCGGAGTACAGCACGTTCAGGAGAAAGAGAAGATTTTCGGGTTCGAGGCTTCTCGCGATCGTCACGAAGTCGTCTAATATGCAAAATAAGACCGTGACCTCGTTGTATGTGTCGACGACCGCCGAGCTATCCTTTGTCTTGAACTTTTCTATCATTTCCTGTGGCAGCATGCTCTGCAGCATAGTCTGGTTCTGCTCTGTGGCCAGCCGCATGATTTCTGTCTGGCAGAGGGACGTCTGGACCGTCTTAAAATTCTTGCGGAGAACCTTTTCGCGGCGGAAGCTGATGAAGCTTGCGAGGGCCACGGTGAAAAATATCACAGCACAGGGCTGTGATATCTTCATCAACTTCTCTACAGTGCTTTCTTCCTCGTCTTCGTGATTGAGGCGTGTGCATCTGAAGGCGTACCCGTCATTCCTGCAATTCCAGCCGTCGCGTTCCATTTCGTAGAAGCCGATCCAGAAGCAAAGGGCAAAGAAGATTGTGCAGTACGTGAAGCTTATGGAAGAGACGGTGAACGTGCGAAGGGGGTTCATGTAGAAGAGGAGGATCAAGAATACGACGGACTGGCCGTAGTCGACGGTGCGCCATGTGAAAATGACGGTAAGGGGGTACAAGCCCAATACGCAGAACGCCCCTGCGAGGTAATTTTGGTGGCGAAAGTAGCTATCCTTCTTGAAGAAGCTACATCCAAATATGACCAGCGGCTGCCATAAGAGCACCCTCAGGATGATTGTTGTCATCGACTTCTCGATGAACTGTTCGTTCGTCTGCCTCCAACTCTCGTGGTCCATGAGGTCCATGTCGTGGGTCTCGCTGCCCATTTCGCCCATGCCGTGGTCGTCCAGGTCGCTCTTCAGGTTGATGTACACAATGTCAACAAGGGTGAGCATGCAGACACCGATTTGGAGGAACCAAGTGAAAAGGACTCGGAGGAAGGAGCGGAATCTGCCCGCGTCCTCTCTGTAGTACTGATCTTCCATTTCCATTACGACTCTGTCCTTCCTGATGTACCGCAGGGTTGTCGGAGCAATCTCCGTTTCCTGCAGCCGTTTTAATTTGTCGTTTGCTTTTCGTGTTTCCTGCGGTCGGGCGGCACGGGGAGGCGGGAGGGGGTGAAGGGTGGCGGGGGTCAGAAGTGTCGACAAACTTCGAAGCACACCGAACTTTTTAAGAGGTCAGGTGCTCACTCACCTGCTGCTCCCTCGTCTCATAGCCAGCCCCCGCATCGGCGTTGTTTGAAAAGCTCCGGTTTGACATATTATTGGCGGGAATTGATACTGGGGGGGGGAGGTAGGTGTTATACACACGTTAGAGGGCTGAGGCCTTAAACACACAAACACCGAGATGCTCCTCACCTTCGCTATTCAGGGCACTATTTTGGCTAGATGGAGGGGGAACGGTCGCCGGCGATTGCCTGTCCTCGCCATCCGGGGGGATCTCATGGGTTTCAGGCCGGAAGGCGGGGAGAACCGCGGCTGAACCCGGGTTCATGGCCATGGCGAGGGTAGGCAGGTGGGAGTGTGGTGGGGGAGGGGGGGGTTAGCTCCGAGTAACCCTTTTGGTTCGGCAAGGGAGGGCGCGCCTGAGGGCGTGGTAGTGAGCGGAGATAAGAACAACGATACAAGGTGTACGGTGGATAACTAGTCAACCCCTATTGCTGCGCCGTGTTTTGAGGGCTGAAAAAAAAATTGGTTTGGATAGCCCTCCCAGATCAGGTGGGAAGGAAAATATCCGGATTATTTTGGTCAAGCCAATATCTTCTTCAATCATGTCTGCACCTGTTAAAATTGGTGGGGACTGGGTTGAGAATACTGACGCGTCCACTGGACGGAAGTACTACGCGAATACGGTGACGAAGGTGAGAGATTGGACTGTTTTGATGTGGGGGCCTGCGGAGGAACCCCCAGGCAGTTGGGGGCTGGTTGTCGGAAGTGTGGCGCCGGTCGGGGCATTTTGAGGGGTTTGTAGTTGCAAAATGCGCCCTTATACTCTCTTTCTGGTCCGACGTGACGATTATCCACACTTTCAGCCGCATTGGGCTCCCCAGTAGCTCTGCACTGTTACTGCTCCGCGTTGTTGCTGCTGCCTGAGGCTCAACTAGTTGTTACAAGCGTCGAAGCGCGCCCCCTCGCACTTTAGACCCTGCTACTTTCTCTCTTGTGATCTCTAACGTAGAACTACATCCCCAGGAATCGTCCTGGGAGTACCCTACAGAGCTCAAGGTAGCCGAGGCCGGCGGGGCCAAACCCAAGGATGAGTGGGTCGAGAAGCTCGACGCCAACTCTGGCAATTACTACTATTATAATAGAACCACGAAGGATACTACGTGGGACAAGCCTGCGGATTTCAAGCCGGCCGAAAAGCCAGCTGCTGGGGTATCAGACTGGGCTAGCAAAGTGGATCCTTCTAGCGGGCAGGTGAGAAGGCGAGGGAGCGGCGCCTACACCCGAAACAGTTTTCACACCCATCACAATTTCCTCACACGCGCCCCCTCCCACCTTCCCCCCCCCCCATCAACGCCTTCCCAATAACACCCCTCCTAGACGTATTACTACAACAAGGTGACGAAGGAGAGCTCATGGGAAGTCCCTGCCGGGTTTGTGGAGCCGTCTGCCAACAAGGAGGAGCCGAAAAAAGAGGAGCCAAAGAAAGTGGAGGTCAAAAAGGCAGCCTCGTCGTCGCCGGCTCCTGCGCCCGCTCCCGCCGCTGCTGCTGCGAAGAAGACCTCCCCCACCAGAGAAATGTCCAAGACGACCAGTGGCAAGGACGATGACACATCTGATGATATTCTGAAGTCTGTGGAGGAAATCACTGCGGGCATTGGGGACGTCACCTTCGAAAGCTTCGTCGAGGAGTTCTTCAAGCTTGATCGCAAGGGAATGTTCAACAGCAAGACCAGCGTGGAGAAGATTTCGTCGTGGAAGAACGAGCTCATCAAGACTTCCCTCCTGCAGCTTCCACCCGATTTAGCAAGCGAGGCACTTCAGACTTTTAGGAACGTGACCGGATACATGGGAGATAGGGGAAGTAGCAAGGAGCCCCTTGGTCACGTGACCAAGATTCTGAGCTCCCTCATGCTTGCGCCTGAGCAGCTGAGGGACGAAGTCTACTGCCAAATTTGCAAGCAGGTCAACAACAATCCTGACCAGGTTTCGACCGTCAGAGGCTGGCAGCTCATGGTCATCATGCTCAGTAGTTTCCCCCCGAGCAGTAGGTTGCAGCTTCCGTTGACCGCCTTCTGTGCGAACAAGCTCAAGGACGTAGACGGAGGAGGTAAGAAAAGACAGAGGAAACCCAGAAGTTGCGAACACGATCTAACAACAACAACAACAACAACAACAACAACAAAACTCTCGCACTCGACTCGCTTCCACGCACGCACAGATTTCGTCCCGAAGTACGCTGAATTCGCCATCCGACGTATCCCTCGCATCTTTGACCTTGGCCCCCGCCGAGAGATCCCCACCCAAGTTGAGCTCGAGGCGCTCAAGCGTTGTGCCAAGGTCACCGTGAGGATCAATTTCCTCGACAAGAAGTACATCATGGTCCAGACCGACTCGTGGACAACTGCTCAGGAGTTCAACGAGCTTGTAGCCAAGAAGCTCGGCATCGAGGATCCGACCCCATACGCCCTCTTTGAGGTATCATCTGACGATGAGGAGCGTGTCCTTGAGCCTGAAGAACGCCTCTTGGACCTCGTCTCCTACTGGCAGCGTCTTGCCGTCGAGGAGAGGAAGGGCAAGGGTAAGGGTGCCAAGATCCAGGAGTTCCAATTCGTCTTCAAGGTTAGGCTGTTCTTTGACGTCTCAGACAGTGACCACGCTGGTATCGAGATGATGTACCTCCAGGCTAGCACGGATGTCGTGGACGCGAGGTACCCGTGCACGGAACAGGACAGCCTTACTCTCGCGGCCTTGCAAGTCCAAGAAAAATACGGAGATCATCCCGGCCCGGGGAAGGAGTTCACTGACCTCGAAGGCGTCGACTCCAAGACGGGCAAGCCCAAACTGATGAACTTTCTTGCTCACAAATACTTCGCCGACGGAGAGGACCGCAACCAGGAGCTCATTCAACAAATCCTCAAGCTCTATGCCAAGCTCAGCGGGTACAGCACACAGGAAGCTAGGCTCAGCTACCTCGACTACGTCAAGAGCTGGAAGATTTACGGCTCTGCATACTTCTTCGCTGAGCCGCAGAACAGCTCCCTCCGCTTCCCGTCAGCGATCGTTCTCGCCATCAACTCCAAGGGTATCCTCATTGTGGACCCTGACACCAAGGAGTTCTTAGCCGAGTACACTTTCAAGGATGTTGTTACTTGGGGACACAGTTCAAACTCGTTCGTGGTCGTCACTGGCGGAATGATGAGGCAGACCAAGATTTATTTCAAGACGGACCAGGGTAAGGAGATCAACTCCATTGTAAAGAGCTACGTCGAGAGGGTGATGGGTCCAAAGTAGGAAAGGGTTGGAAGAAAATGAGAAAATAATACAAAGAAACTAGGTGGGGTGGTGGGGATGGTGGAGGGACGGTTTGGGGAGGGTAAAAACGAAAGAGATCTTTTGGTCTCATAAATGTTCATAATGGGCGTTTTTGTTATGTATATTTTCAACTTTCCTCTTGCTCGTCCGGTGCATCTTCCCATGGGGCGGGGGCAATATATCGCTTCTGCTTCTCGTTTTCCTTGTTGACCTGCTGCTCCGCCTCCTCATCCATGCTCGCCTTGATTAAAGCATCCTGCTTGGCCAGCTCTCGCATCTTTTGAATCCTCTGAGATGCAACCCTGTCTGTCTTGCTCACGTGTCTCTTCAGATTATTGGCCGTCATCCCGCTAGCCTCCTTGCCACCTCCCACCAGGGCTCCCCCATTGCCCGAATTGAATTCTGGATAATTGAACGTGCCCCTTGCTCTCTGCCACATCTCCTCGATTTCCTGCTCAGTTATGGTCGGCGCTCGGGCAATTTGAGACTTGGTGAGTGATCGTGTCGAAGCGGACGATGTCCTCTGGCTCATTATGGTGAAAAATTCTGGTATATTTTATGTTCTGGAGAACTTCCCAAGAGATGGAGAAATTCATAAGCTATTCAAATTTACGAGCCATCAAAGCCACCTGCGCTCACAGCTTCATACCTTATTTCCTTGTAAATACAAATACGGAAAGTCGTCTCCCAGTCGCTGGTTGCTCTCGCCTCCGCAACCCTTTCCCACTCTCCTCTTAAATTTATTGCCCGGCGCGGGCCAACGGAGAGGGACTTCGCATCAGAATGGATGAAGAGAATAAATTGGAGGAGTCCCTCTTGCCCCAGAGCGCCCGGACAGTCGGGACAGTCGAGGCCTACAACCAGACCTACCCTGAAGTTTCCGAGACCTTCGATTGCCGAATCTGTGGGGGGGGACAAATCTCGAAGGATGACCCACTCCTAGCGCCATGCGCTTGCATGGGGGGGATGTCATTAGTGCACGCGAAATGCTTAATGAAATGGATAGAAATGCGACCGCAGCAAGAGGAAGAGCAGATGATGAAGTGCGAGATTTGCAAAGAGCCCTACAAGGTTGAGTTGAAGTATAGGTTTAGTTGCAGGGCTGAGAAGGTGTGTCAGTGCAAGCCTCTTGGCTACGTGCTGGAAGCCCTGATGCTACTCTTCTGCCTCACCTGCACAACGATTATGATGATAATCGTGGAGCCCAAGCTCGCAGAGGACGACGAGTCGTCGAGCGTCATGGTTTGGAGTCTCTTTGGCATCACTTGCCTGATGGCGTTTGTGGCTTTTAGGAAGATAGTGCACAGATTCATCATGAGCGCAAGCTACACTGAGATCGTTGCATCAGAACCCGGACCTTTCGGGGCTCAGGCAAATCCACTTGCGGGGGGGAATAGGCGGAGTAGTCTCAACGGCGTTCCTGAGGGGGAACAGGTATGATGATTTTTTGGTCAAAATGTCTAGCTTTTTTGTGTCTGGTCAACTCTTCAACCCTGCCCCTCTCCCCGCACCCCCACCCGCAAGTCTCATCCCCGTTTTTTTATTTAATTAATTAACATACTCGAACTCTTGCTTGCCTCTAAAACTTTCCGCCTACCGAGTTGAACAGATTCTGCTGCTTCTGATACTGCTGGTACCTAGCATTTGAGTTGGGCGGCGTTTGCATCTGCTTGGGTGTCGCGCCCATGCCTCCGAATGCAGTTGAGATGTCCTGAGGAGATCCTCCGTAGACATTATTAGGGGGCATCGCTCCCACACCACCCATGGGTTGTTGCTGCATTCCCATGCCCATGGGGTGCTGCTGCATCATGTACATGCCGTTGTTCATCATGCCGCCGGTCGGAGCTGGCTGCATAGGAGCCAGCCGCATGGGTTGCACGGGAGTGGATGAGCCGAACGGGTCCGAAGCAACAGGCGGAGGACTGGCCATGGGGGAGGGGTCGGAGAAATTGTCCGAGCCAAAGGACTGACTTGGCTGAGGCGTCCCGTTTCCGAAGGAAATACCTCCCTGCGATCCGAACATGCCTCCTGCACTGCTCGTCTGCTCCAGCGGGGGAGCTGGTGCGGACGAGAATGGGTCTGCCCCAAATGGGTCAGAGGATACGGCAGGAGGAGGGGCTGGGGCGGGGGCGGGGGCGGTGCCGAACGGGTCGGAGGATGCACCGAAGGGGTCTTGTCCGTTGCTGTTGCTGTTGTTGGAGCCAAACGGATCGGAAGAGGGGTTTGGATCATTGGATCCGAAGGGATCGGATGCAGAGCCTTGGTCGTTAGACCCGAAGGGGTCAGATGAAGGAGGGGCGCTGTCGCCACTGAAAAAGTCGTCTATGGGGGCGGGGGCGGGAGCGGGAGCGGGAGCGGGGGCGCTGTCGCCACCAAAAAAATCGTCTATGGGGGCAGAGGCGGGGGCGGGGGTGGGAGCTCCAAAGTCCGAGGACCCAAAGTAATCCGAAGTCCCAAAATTATTATCCGAGGACCCAAAGTCAGACGACCCGAAACCGTCGCCGCCTCCTCCACCAAAAACGTCGTCAAAGCCGCCCGCGGCATTTGAAGGAGGCGTAGGAGCTGATCCCCAAGGGTCGCCACCCCCAACGGAGCCGAAGAGCTGTTGCTGGTTACTCTGGTTGACTGGCGGAGCGGCTGGTGGTTGGGTAGGGGCACCAAAAGCTGCTGGGGCCGCGCCTTTCTTCTGGCGACGGCGAGCGGCGGCTCCAGAGAGCTGTTTCGCCTCTTTGTTTGCAAGGATGTCGTGATTGGTGGTTCGGCCGACGCCTTGGCCCGAGACATTGAAACTTCCCTCTCTCGCCCCGTGCTCAGCTCCCCCCATGGCTGGCTTCGGTTGACGAGTGAGCGCCGGCAGAGGCTTGTTCTCCATCAGGTTAATCAGCGATTGAATGACCTCTTTAATATCTAACCTCGCGTCCCCATCAACTTCTAACATTCTCTTGAGCAGCTCAGGCAACAGTCCGTATGGGTGGTTGCTGGGAATATCGTACTTGGCGCTTAGGATGGCGAGGTTGCTACCCTCTTCAAATGTGTTCTTGAAGAACAGCATCGTGTAGAGGCAGCAGCCGAGCGCCCAGATGTCCGTTTTGGAAGTCAAGTTGGGCCTCATGTAAAGATCGACCATCTCGGGCGCTCTGTACATCTGGGTGGTAGTTTTTCCGATGACTTCCTCCGCTTTTGTTCTGAGGGAGTGGGGTTAGAAGTAAGTTAGGTTGGGAACGTGAGGCGCGGAGGGGGTGCGCTCGTACCTTTCCAGGGCGTTCTTGATGCTGACCTCCCCCCAAATGCAGGACCCGAAGTCGCACAACTTGTAAACGTTATTCTGTATGAGGAAGTTCTCGAGCTTGAGGTCTCGATGCGTGATGTCGCGCTCATGCAGGAACGATACCGCCGAGCAAATCTGTCCGAAAGAGCGCAACAGTGAGGGAACATTCCATCGCTGTGAAGGGGAAGGGGTAGGGGTTGGGGGCTGTGTTAGCGTACGTGTAGTTTGCAGTTTTGAAGTGTTGTCAATTTACTCACCTCCCCTCGCTGCTTCATGGTCTTGACGACGTCAAACGTGTGGCCCTCGCTACAGAACTCCATCAGTATGAGGTGGTCCATCCTGCTCCGGCCGCTGGGCCTCATCTGAACGTCAACCATCGTGACAATATTCGGATGTCCAGATGCCTCCCTGAGAATCTGCGACGAGCGAAGCGAGGAGCGAAGCGGCGAGCATGAATATGGGCGTTCTCGAGTTAGACACTCAACAAACACACTTGCCCAAACTCAATTCGCCCATTACCATCATCTTAGCTCACCTTTGTCTCTGTCTCGGAGACCTGCTTCTGCTCCTCCGTCTGGACGGAGGTCGCCTTGAGGCAATACACCTGACCGCCGGTATCGTAGCTCGACATGTGGTTGGTGGCGTTGTCTCCTTGCGCCTCTTTTACGAGGTAAACGAAAGAAAATCCACCCTCGCCGACCTTCCGTACTGGTGGGGGAGGGATGAGAGGAAGGGTTTCGGGGGGGAAGGGGGGGAGATCGAGGGGTGAGCGGGGGTGGAAAAATCTGGCGTCACGGAGGAGAAGGATGACGGGGCTGAAAATCAAAACGTGCCCCTAACGGCAATATATTTATGACAAAATGGACGAGGATATGATGTCGATGCCGCGGCACGCCTAGCTCACCTACGGTTAACGTTCTCCTATTGATTGCGATGTCTCCGGACAAATTCGACAGGGTGACGCTGCCGCTCATCATGGCTGTGGAACTGTGTGCGTCTGTGGTCAGCGGCGTTGGGAGGAAGAGGAAGGCGAGCGGTTAGGCTGGAGGATATCTGCAGCAGAGAGCGAGAGCGGATAACAAATGTTCTGGTGTTAGTGGGCGAGTTGGGAGGAAGCTATGTGACACGAATGGCAGCAACACTGGTAATTCTTTGGTGCGTGCACGGCAGCAAATAAACTACTACTTGCCTCTACGAGAGGAGTCCGAAAGGAGGGTGATGGGATCCAGGCCAAAATGGCATGCTTCCAATTTCATTATCATTGTTTTGGCGGCTCAGCGTTCGAGATCTCGCTTATATTTCAGTGGCACCGGCTCTCTCCTACAATATAATTGCTGCTTCGTTTATATCTCAGACGCCTGGAGTGGCTCCGCTGTGCCATTTTTGGTAATCCATCCAGGTCGCCCAAGACGACGAGCATCAGGGCCCTTCTCAACTCTTCGTCTCCTTTTCAACAGCGTCGAGCAGCAGCGGCGAGGTTGCAGTGCGAGTGAATTCCGAGGTGATGCCCAGTATGACCGGTCCTCCGCCGTTGCACCCGAACTCGCGTCGTGGGAGCCCCAGCAGCAGAGGGTTAAAGACCCAAGGCGCAAGCGCCAAGAAGCCTAGTGCAATGAACGTGGAAGATGAGGAAGGCCGTCCGAGGCACGCGCGCGCGAGGAGAGGGAGGGAGCCTTCGGGTTCGAGCCTTCAGAGCAAGGAGCTCTCTCGGTACGAGAGGATAGCGACGAGGTGAGATCCATGACGCGAGACGACAAGGAAGCTGTATGGAGGTGATGATGAACTACACTAACCCTACGGTTCACAGGACTCTAGGCACTGCGCTGACGACCCTGTTACTGATACTGCTTTCCATCGTCCTGTCGTCCGCAACCTCATTAATCTCAACAATTCAAACAACGCAAGTTCCTGCAGCCAGTGCTGACTCCCGTGCTAACTGGGCGTTGACAAATGCCGGCGAGTGGTCGGCTTACGTTAGTACGTACTACTACGTTATCGACGCGCCTGTCAGGGTTGAATCTGATGGTGGCGGCAGTGGAAATGGTAGCGGAGGGGGGGGTGGGGGGGGTGGGGGGGGGAGTGATAGCAACACTAATAGCAACAACGGCAACAAGCCATCCAGACACGCTCTGGTTCATACCTCGATACCACGGAACGGGCTGATGGCGTGGCTCGACAGGAAGCTGGTGCAGAACCCTGTGCCAGTGCTTTCGGCGACAGAGGTGATGGTTTTGTTGTCATCGTTGCCTGTATTTGTAAATATGCCGGGCATGGTCAATAACATCAAGGTCAACGAGGAGGGCTTCGGGTCGGTGGAAGGGGTTCTGGAGGGGTTGTTCGGCAGCGGTGAGTCAGGGATTCTTTTTCGGGGGGGGGGGTTACCGCCGTTTTACAGGTCACAAATTTGCTAACAATTGCACTGAATATAAATATTACAGGCATTGGAGTCAAGGCAGGCGAATTTTATTGGAGATACTACACTTCTTCCACGTCCACCTCCCCCCTTCTGGAGGAAGAGGAAAGGAAAGACGTGACAATTACAAAATACCTCACCTCCCTCGCAGTCCACGCCGTCCAGACCTGCACATTCCTCATTGCACTCCACTCCGTACCGCAACTGCTGAAGCTCAACCACGTGCCCAGGTGGGCGATATATCTAATAGGGCTAGCCTGGTGGGGGGTTGACATGAGGCCAGAAATAGCAGTCGCGGCCGGGGCGGCAGGATCCACCTTACGCCAAAGCTGGAAGCTCGCAGGAAGCATGCTTGGGGCCATGATGGGAGGGAAACTTTGCCGAGAGTGGTTCCCGCTCCAGTGAGATTGAGGTTGACCGGTTGATAGGATAGTATGATAAAAATGATGTAAGCTTTTGTTCTTCGAATTGTAACGTGTTTATTTTACGTTCCAAAAAAAAAATTCAAAAAATGTTTTTTTAAGTTCTAGTAGTCATTTTATGGACAAGTTTTGGCCATATTCTTCACTTTGAGGCCTCTTGAAGGAATAATATACCATTTAAAGGGACAAAAAATAGATTTTAGTTGGTTGCAACAAAAAAACTGGATAAGTTCTAATTTGACCTATTTGTGTTCTCATACCTTCTTAAATATGATCATTTTTCTAAATATGGCATTTATTGTGTCAATATCACTTTTGATCGTGAAAATTCATGTGAAAATTTGACCAAAATGGGCTTTTCTTTAAAAATTTAATATATAAAAGTTCTTTGATAGGCCCAAAAGTGAATAATATGGGCAAAACTGACCACTGAAATCCCCCTGTCGTGAGTTAGAATATTTCTCTGGGAAACGACAACCCAAGTTTCGGACTGTTTTTTGCTGTTCTGGACGTCCGCCTGCATCTACAGTGGAAAAACCCCAACCCTAATACAATCTCCTACCCCTTGAAGTAATTTAGAAAACAACAAGCATAATTTCATATCTTGAGCGTCTTTACTAGCTGCTCGGCATTCGGTATCGCGTCAACTCTGAGCTGCAGGTAGCCTCGGATTTCGCTCTTCTTGAGGCGCCAGCCTGGCTCGCTGGACATGATTCTGACGTCTTCGAAGTCGAGGGCGTTCACGAGCTTCGCGATCTGTTTGAGCCTGTCTGTGCCTCCCAAATCTCCTCCGTTCCCATTCCCGTTCCCATTCAATCCCCTCGCCCACGTCCCCATCCTCCTCACTTCAGCATCGAGCTGCAGGCAGCCAAACTCCGACAACCTCTTCTTCCTAATTAAAATTTCGGTCCGTTTCATCAGCTCGTCCAGCACCCTGCTCCAGATCCGCACCCCTGAGTTCGCCCCCACCCAGGCAACGGCGCCGCCCACGACCCTTTCCACCTCCTCCATAATGGCACCCAGCCAGCCCCCAGTGGACTCGAAGCGCTCGTAGCCCTGCTCGTCTATTTCGTAGTTGCACTCTTCGGTCTCGCCCACCCTGTCGACGATGCTCTTCACCCTAGCCCCGAGCTCTGCTGCAAGTTCAAAGAGTGGGTCCTCCTCTTCAAGCTGGGCCCTGGCCACGGCAAAGAGCTTGACGCTCGAGGCCAGCTGGCCCTCTGCGTCGATCTTCTCTTCGCCGCCGTTTTCAATCTCCTCCATGAGCACCTCTTGCATCCTGCCAAAGTACTGCACCGCCTGCGTGTAGTCGTTGAACGCTGCGCCCGCCTCGGTCAGCTTTCGCTCCTTCTCTCTAGCTTTGTCATCCTCCGCCTCCCCCCCTCGGCCGCCCCTGCGAAGGTTGTTGATGTTGGAGGCGACATCAGCCACATTCTCCAGGGCGGCTGTGGCGACGTCCCTTGAGCCGGCCAGAAGCTGCGTGGCCTTGGACGTCCTCTTGCCCTTGAGGGTCTCCCTCATGACCATCGACAGGCTATTGCTGCATGTGTTCAAGACAACGCACGTCGACATTTCATGGCCGCTTGCGATGGCCCTCATTGCCGATTTCTGAGCTGCGTAGAATATCTCCTCAATATAATTAGAGCACTGCGCCCTCGGATTTTCGTCATAAGGCTCGAATGTTGCTGGAGAGACGAGGACGAGTTGTATCGAAGCGAGCAGCAAAGCCTGCTCTCCCCCGCTTAAAATCGCCCCCAACTCAATGGCAGCCTCTTCAAGTTCAGTTTTCGGAAGAATCGGAGGAGAAGGCTTGTCTTCCCCGTCCTCCTCCTCTCCAGAACGCGACCTCAGCCGCAAAGCGGAGGCTATGAATATTTGCGTTAGAAAATTTTCACCCAATTCCCTCAGTCCCTCAGTCCCTCAGTCCCTCAGTCCCTCGAATCAACTCACCTCTCTCAACCTCCGAGCAGCAGTGTTTCACAAAAGTGTCATAACCCTGGATGTACTGAATGAGGCAGGCGCACTCCTCACACGCCTTGTCCACCTCTTCGAGATCTAAAGCCTGCTCATTCGACGACTCCTCGCCTCGCCCCCAACTGGCCAAATCATCCTCCAGGTTGGGAACAATCGTAGCAACAGTCTTCAAATCCTCCAAGTCTCCCACCATATCCTGGATCAGCTTGAGCACCCGCCTCTCGACCTCAAGGTGGACGAGCTGCAAAAGCCCCCTGTCTCCCTCTGCCGCTCCCAGCGCCTGCGAAACCATGGGAAGGTGGTGGCGAAGTACAGTGGCGGCGGCGTTGAAAGTCTGCGACGAGCGAAGTGAAAGGGGGAATGTGAGTATACAGCAGCGGTGAAAAAAATCCATGATACAAACGGCATTTAAATTTTGGCTCTTCGGTCCTCACCTGGGCTATTTTCGTTGACGTCGAATCGTCGCTCGACTGAGTGGCCTCGTTCAGAGCGTCGACCAGGACCTTTTTGACGAACTTGAGGTACAGGCCGACGGCTTCCGTGGCCAGGTCCAAGTCTCCAAGCAGCGGCACGACCCTGCAGATTTCTTGCAGATTAGCCGCTTTTATCCCCGCATTGTAGTCTTTGAGCAACAGCTCCACCAGAGACGCCTTGGTCTTCTCCTGAAGCGCAACCGCCTGTGGACCGACCATCTGCACGACCTTCGCCCTCTGGTCCTCGCTCTCCTGCGTCGACGACCTGAAAAGCTTAGAGAAAAGGACGCACTTGGTCGTGGCGTTCGAGTAATCCCCTGACTTGAAGGAACCGACACAATCCGACGAGTAACTTTTCAACTGCACAACTTGCTGGTGCAGCTTGATATCCGCGTCAACCTCGTCGAGCCTGGTGTCCAGATCTCTCAATTCACTACTCTCCGGCGCAGTTATTTCCAAGAGCTTCTCAAGCGCCTTGGCGATGGGAGCAGTGGCAGCTCCGATCTCCTCAAAGCTCTTATCCCAATCCGATGGGACCGTCCCGCAATCAATAGGCTGAGAACATAGCTCAAAAAACTGTTTGCTAAGCTCATCCCGCTTTTGCAGAGCATCCAGCTGAGGGGAGGTGGAGAGGGCAGCGGAGCACGGAGGGGGAACACAGAGGCAAGTGATTGTTAAGGATTGAGTGAGAAAGAGTCGCGAGTATGTGCGTACGCGTGGGACGAGAGAAATTCCTCCGAAGACCCAAGGATCGCCGTCGGAGCGTTTCCGATCCAAGAGTAGAGGAGCTTTCCCATGTCAGGGTCGATGCTCGATGCTCGATAGGCAGCCCTCACCTTGGCCTCTTCCTTGCACGCGTCCATGGCGCTCGTCGCGAGGCTGTAGAGCTCTGCAGATGCGCGTTCCCCTACGACAAAGTCTCAATCTACAGGAGAAACAGGATTGTAAGGATATCCAAAAATGTCTGGAGCAGTTTTTTGGGAATGTTGTCTCCTTTTCCTGTCCTCCTGTCCTCCTTTGCCCACCGCATGCAAAAACTAACGCAACAAAAGACCTAAAAATCCGTTCGGTAGCAAAGTAATATGTTCTTTTTTCATCCTACTCCCACGTAGCCTTCGAATCAATGTCGATGTTCCCATCAGCTGCACGGTCAACGTAGGCGTCAAGGTCATCTCCGAATGGCAGGCTAGCTTTGTTGACGAACTTGGTTTTCTTCCCCTCATCCGTCTCGAGCTCGTCCAAATCGTCGTCGTAATCGGTCTTCTTCGGCTCAGGCTTTTTCGCCAGAGTTGGCCAGGGGTCATTCTTCCTCTTGAAGAGCTTCAGTATCAGTCGTTTCTTCTTCCATATGGTCTTGCAATCGATTATGTCGGCGAAGAGAACGGGGATATGGAGGTAGAAGTTGTCCTCCTTCCTCTTCATCAAGACGAGGAGGCTTTGTCTGCGGAGGGAGGGAGGGAAAATGAGAGAGAGAGAGAGAGGGAGAGTGACGTTGGGCGGGTGAAAATTCGCGAGCCTTTGTTCCCTCACTTCGTTTCGTGCCTCACCTGTCATCCCAGTACGTTGAAATACCCTCCTTCTCCACACCAGCTTCCTCCCAACTATCATAACCCAGTAACTTTTCTATGTAAATCTTGACGTTGTCCTCGCCGTCCTCGAAGGAATACGTCAGGACCTTTTCCCCCGGATCATCTGGGAGGGTGGAAGAGTGCACTGGGGGCTTGTCCGCCCTCGGCCTGACGTTCTCCGGCCTGTCCTCCAGCTGCTTGCTCGATTTGCCCTTTAAATTTTCCACTATCTTCTTCGCCCTCTCATCCTCAATCTTCTTCGGCCCGTTCATCTGATAATCGGCCCCCTTCAGACCGTCCTTGTAGCCCCCAGTCTGGTTCTGGTGAGCCACGTAGTAACCGAGGTAACCCTTTTCCGAAGAGCGCACCCAGGCCGTGCTGGGCTTGGTGGCGCACGCATGGGATTCCTGAACGTCCTGTAACAAAAAGCGCGGGGTTTTGACGGTGAGTGGTAATGTACTAACTCGTGGGGTATTTCGTCCGCAACCCTTCTCCCAAGAAACCCCACCCCACCAAGAACCCCTCACCTTGAATTCATTCTCGATCATCCCCTCCTTATCACCCCCCTTCTTCACGGCCTGCCAAAAATCCACCCCGGTCTGCGCCTTCACCCACGAAATTACATTGTGCCCAGTAACGAGGAAGGCAAGTACGCCAATGAGGATCGTCTTGATTAGATTTTCGTGGGGCCCTATCGTCTTGTAGTAGGCGTTGACAATTATGTACTTAACGGCTTCGTATGCATCCGTCAAGTTGACCATTGTGGTACGTAACCCCTGCACCAAAAGACCTCAAAATGTCCCTGGATGTCAAGGTGCTGGCCCCAGATCCAAAAAAAGGCAACTGACTGACACAGACTTGCTTTGATTTGTCAGTAGTTTTTCGCAATACTCCCCTGCTCGAACAACGTATACACTCTTCCCATTAGTATACTTCCCAGATCACAGCTTTTCCGCGAACCAACGAATTCACCACAGTCGTCGGTTCCCATTTCGCTCTCGAACGATGATGAAAAAATGGTTATTTCTCCTTGTTTCCGCCGCTTTTGCCGCTGCAGAAGACATCGACCCATCGATAGAAGTATTAGATTCCGAGCACAGAGCACCTCCAAAACATCAAGGCTTTGGCTTTGACGATGACCTCGAGGGAGCAAGGTGAGAGCGAGGGCGACGACTTCGATGTTCCCTCACAAAATCCCCTCGATCGTCGACGCCCGCCCTAACCCAACGCCCTCTTGTCTTTCCTCGTCATTCTCCGGCCCTCGCCAAGACTCCTAACGTCGTCGCTCCGTCTCTTTGAGTCCACTGCCCGGCACGTCGCTGATGCCCTTCGCATTGCTGGCGACACCACTGCTGGTGTTGGTGGCACCGGCATAAAGCTCATGGGCGGTGGAGTAAAGAGCCTCGGCAATGCAATTGAAAAGAGCGTCGACATCAGCCTCGAAAAGCACACCGATAGCAGGGTCAAGCACGCCACGAAGAAAGTTGCGGGCCACAGCGTCAAGGTTTTCAGCACGCTGGTCAAGGGTTTGGGCGAGTCGTTCCTTTTGGTCGGCCAGGCCACGGAGTCGGTGGCTTCTGGAACCGCTGGTGTGGCGGAAGACACCGTTAGGGTGTTGGAGGAGTTGTTGGGAACTTTTGCGGATCAGTTGGGGAAAGATGACATGAAAGGTGAGCTGCCACTCCCTGTACGGCTGCGTTAGTAGTTCCAGTCTAGATTTCGATACCACTACTTATTGTCACTATCACCGCTACTTACTCGAACTCATCGCTTCGCTTCGCTCCTCGGCTCGCTTCCTTCGTCGCAGCCTCGTCCAATGCCAAGAAAGCCGGCAAGCCCAAGACCGCAGAAGCGATTTCCTCCGAGGAGGACGTAGAGGATTACATTAGCTTCTCGGAGTGGAAGAAGAGGGAGGAGGAAGTCGGGGCAGAGCAGGATGCCTTCAAGCGCTTCGTCCGCAACTCGAGAATTTTCTGCGCTCTCTTGAAGGCGTGGATCATGACGACCATTCGCGAATCCCTTCGCGATGTGGGCGAGGTGAAATCAATCGTGCCCGACATTGGTGGCGCTTTCATTGTTTCCGTCTTGTTAGGGGTTTGGGGAAAGAGAAGAGAGCTCCGGAGGCTTCGGGAGGAGGCGAGGCTGCTTTCGGATGAGGAAGAGGCAGCGGAGGAGGAGGTGAGAGGCTGCGATGTACTAAACGGCAGCCGTTTATAGCTTAGTTAACATCAATCTTCATGCAACTCGCTACGCTCGTCGCAGAAAAACTGCGCCCCAGAACTACCCAGCCATCCGAATCACGGTGATCACCAAGACGGAATACCAGTTCTGGTGGCTAGAAAAGTCGTAGTTGATCACCACGACGGCCATGACCACCATAGTAGTACCACAACCCACCTCGCCTCTTCGTCCCCCCCTCCCCCCCCCGTCAAGCGACCTCGGAATCGAGCCCGTTCCAAGTCTCGTTCCTCTTCGCGATCGATTACTTTGCGCTTCGTCTCTCTCTTTTTCAACTCGACCCTCCTCACATTGATTGTCCAATTCTCCATCTTTCTTTTCGTCGTGAGGACCGTCACGAATAACGCCAGGACCATTCAGAGGAATTCAGAAACCAAGGGCTTCCGGTCCGCCATTTCGTCAGTGGCGCAGAAACAAACGTCCAACGCTGCGTTCACAGCGATCCCGTCGTATGAGTCTTCAATCTGGGCGAACAATTTATTAGAGAGCCTGTGGAGGGTGCAGGCCGAAGTCAACTACACGACTCTGCAGGGTGGCTACACTCCGAAGTACGCCCTGAACGAGTACGTTAGACGGGCGATTGTAGAGGAAGGAAAGAAGGAAATCGGACTATCTAGTAGTCGCAGACGCGAGGACTCGCGCCAGAAGATAATTCCCCTCTTTTACGGCGGCCTCGAGCCTTACCTCTCCACGACCATTAGTTCCATAGTAGCCTCCACTCTGAGAGCGTTCGAGCCCGAAAGCGGCGCCTTCCTCAGCCTCCATAGCTTTACTTTGGGCGACAAACCACCCCTCGTCCGAGGCTTGCGGATCGACAGGGGAGCTAATAACACGGTCGAGGCTCACTTTGACCTGGACTTCGTCAACACTAATTTAGCGATCATCCTCATGCTCAAGGTGAGAACCTGCGAGGAGGAGCAAAGCGACGGGCCGTTGACGAGATATTTACGTTGTGCTACCAAAAACTCCACAACCGTTTCTAACACCGATAACACAACCTTCCGTGCGACTCGCTTCGCTCCTCGCAGCTCTCCACCCTTTCACATGCTTTGCTACCTTCCACGCTCATTTCAGTCTCAGACCTGGACGCTCGCATCCCCTTGAAGTTGACGTTTCAGCCAACCTTGGATTATCCGTTTGCCGGACCTATCGACTTCAGTATCGAGGGGGGACTTCCGGAGGTCAAGTTCAAGGTGTTGCCGGTTTCGGAGTCGTCGGGGCTCAAGGGCGTGGACCTGAACGGCATGCCGCTGTTGTCGACTTGGATCAAGCAGGGGCTAAACAGTGTATTGGAGGAGTTTGTGGACCCGGGCTTCGTGAGATTTGACCTCGACAGGTACTTGAAGTGGAGCACTTGGATTTCATGCGGTGGCCGCAGTGGGCCGACGGCACCTGCCCCCGTCTCCACCAATCTGAACCCCGGAAATACAAATAATAATAATAATAGCAAGAAGAGTAAGAGCAAGAGGAAAGCGGAGATCGGCAAGATTCAACCTTTTGAATCAATAGCTCCAGCGGTTGAACAGCAGCTAGCGCTCCTAGACGCGGAGGACCAAAAGAAGGGTCAAGAAAATGGGGAGGATGGGGAGCAGAAGCATATTAATAAAGTAGTGGGGGAGAAGTCCCTCGTCATTGTGTCCTCCGACTCATCAATCACCAGCAGCGGCAGCACTGAAGACGGAACTGGGATTGACGGATCTCAGAATCTCGGCAGCAACATTGTTTTGGGTAACGGGGGCTTGGAAGAGCTTTCGAGAATAATCGAAGAGGAGCTCAAGAAAGTAGTGGAATCGTCCTTTCTAGAGGTAGAAGATTATGAGGAGGAAGTGCAAGAGGAGCGACGGAAGATGAAACGAAACAAAAGTCCGAGGAAAATCAAAAATCCATTTCTGGTCATAGGTAAGAAAGGGTTCGGGCGAGGAGCGAAGGGACGAGCTGAGAGGGCGCGCTTACGAGAAATTCGACGTTCTACTGCCTACTCTAGCACCATTGCTAACGCCAATATCACATCTTTTCTCGCAGGCGGTGCTTTAGGGAATATTTGGCAGAATGCCAGAGAGAGAAGCAGGAAATAAAATTAACCAACAACGAATTTAAAATCAAACATCAACTTTTCTATACTCAGCCCCCCCTCCCGCCCTCCCTTCTCCACCCCCCCTTCCTCTCTAATCTACCGTACTGCTAGTGGTGGTCGTGGGAGTGTTGGCAATCTTCGCCCTGCTCTTTGGCGTGGGCCTCATGGAGATCGTCGCATACCAAGAAATGAAGGTAAGCATGATGGGAACGATTGAGACCCAAGAGAACGTGCAAGACGGAACCTCGAAAATAGCATTTCCGATGCGGGGAATGGTCATGCATTTGTACGCAAAGCCCAAGAAGGCGCATACTCCGATCGCTTTGAGGAGTGGGGAGGGAGTCAATGAGTATGTATGCGTTGTGCTCGTGTTAGGTTCCTTAGCATCTCACCTTTGCAGAAGTTGCCGATCTTCTTGGCTTCGGCGTCACTGGTGCCACCGCTCTTGAGCATGGTCTTGATGTGGGTACCATAGTAGATAGCCAAGGAACTCCAGAAACCGATGGCGATACCGACAATTCCGTTCTGCATTTAAGGGAGTGGAGGTGGTGGGGGGGTTTAGGAGGCGCCAGAAGTTGGGGGGGGGGGGGGCGGAATCTCTCACCTTGGCACCGTTCACAGTTCCAGAGTAGCACCCGTTCACAGCACCGTTTCCTTCGTCGCAAGACGTAAGGCTTCCGATCGTGTACTCCAATACAGCGCAGATAACTTCACCAAAAATGAAGAGCCCGACGGAGAACCTGCTGGAATGCTGTAACCACACTGGAGCCTTCTTGGACTTTCCTCCTGCGACGAGTGGAGCGAAGCGACGAGTTAGAATAAGGAACTATACCTCGTCTTGCTCCTCGCAGCTTCTCTCACCTACGATCATCACAATCCAGTTCTTCGTCAGCCACACCATCATGATGAGGGTTGAGCTAACGCCGATGCCGACGAAGAAACTGTAGACCTCGGAGGGAAACCTTCCGGCGTATTGATCGCAGTCGATGGAAGCGAGACTGTTGCCCAACGAGAGCATTGAAATGCAGCAGTAGCAACGGTCTATCATGTTCTACTTGGTGTTCTTGTTGTTCTTTTTCTGTAATGGGCGCGATGTGATTGGGGTGGGCGTTAATAGGCGGGGGGAGCAATATAAGTTGGTTGTGAGCAGACCCTCACCTTGGTGTCGTAGCTATTCTTGAGGAAAGACAGGCAAATAAAGAATGGGATGATCCCCACGATAACGAATATGGTGCACTTCAGGTCGTAGCTTTTGAAGCCTTCAGTCTGGGAGTAGGCTAGTGAGCAGTCGCCGTCTTCCCAAAGTGTCGGGTCGTCCTAACCCTGCAAGCATTAGTGTCGGTAGATAGTGGAGGGTGTGTTAGCTTTTGGAAATGGTTGGGTTTGGGGGAAGGGTGTTGGAGGAACATCCACCATCGATATCAGTGCAGTAAGTTTATCGGTATGTGCGTATTGGCGCCCCGATCACATTCAAAGGGGGAGGTTTTTGAGAGGACGGAGTGCATCAGGCGCCAACTGAAAAATGCCTGCACTGACCTTGTTGACGTACGGAAACTGACATCCAGTGTGACGGCTGTCGTATTCAGCATCCTCAGGGGCGAGATCACACACGAATGCCCAGGTTCCGTTCGTTCCGACTTCGTAAGCCATGGTGTTAGGGCTTTATTCTTCTTCTGCCCTGAAGTTCAGCTGCTTCGCTAAGTGGAATACTTATCTGCTCTAATTACTTACTCACTGCTCGAATTTGCTTGTTGACGACATTGAATTCTGTTCTGTTTACGGCGTTCGCTGTAATTTTAGAGCCAGGCAATGGCAAATGTAGTTGATGTCGCGGCGGCAGAGAAGTTTTTAGAAAAAATCTTGAAAGAGCGGTGAGTTCGAAGGAGGGAGATTTGTTGCTTGGGAAAAGGTGTTGTTACTAACAGGAATTTGGTCACAGGGATGAGTCTCATGGAGTCGCTCACGCGAAAGCCGTTCGTGATAACGTTTTTGGTATCTGGGAATTGAACGGAGATAATGTAGTTGAGGAGCTGTGTAAGGATGAGGTGAGGAAGACGAGTGAAAGATCCCTTAACTGCATATAAACCAATACCTAATAACCCTAACCCTTCCCCAGTCGTGTCCCTTCACCCCTTCCTCCCTCCTCGCCCTCGCCCTAGTCTCCGCCCTCCTCCACGACGTCTGCGACCACAAATACCTCTCTCCCACAACCTCGACCTCCCAAGAAACTTTTTTAGAATCCACTTACGGTGCTGCCGAAGTAAAACTAATAAAAGACGTAATATCCAACGTAAGCTACTCGAAAGAAGTCTCCGGCAAACTCTCAGCCGAACTCCCTATTTACACGAGTTACGTTCGTAACGTGGTCTCCGACGCTGATAAAATTGAAGCCCTAGGCCCGACAGGTGAGTAAGGTTTCCCTCGGACACTCGAGTACATCGATTTCGCGACACAACGACAACATTCTAACGCTCATAATAACAAATCGTTTCATAACACTAAACGTTTGCTGGTGTCAGGCCTCCACCGCTGCTACACTTACGCTATAGAGAAAGGTTCTAACCCCTCAGATGCTTGGAAACACGTCGCCGAACATTGCGATGAGAAACTTTTAAGGTTAAGGGGGGACTTCATCAGGACAGAAGGAGGAAAAGCTATGAGCAAGGAAGGGCATGAATTCCTTCAACGTTGGAGAAACGATTATATAACGACAACATTGAAATGAAATATTTTTAGATACTGCAAACTAACCTTCGAAAACGTTCACCTTAATGACCCTGTATCCCAAACCTCCCTGAATTTTTCGTTACGTTCTGAACCAGTACATAAAACTCCTACGTTCTCGAAAACCTGTGTGTTTTGTTTTAGTGTTGTTCGTTTTCAACCGTTCTCACCGTGTAAAAAAGAACGCCTTACGCGTTCACTCGTGGTAAAACCACACATTCTCACCTTTAAAAAATTATAAAATTCAACCATACCACCTTCCATAAATTTATCATCATAATCACGTATACAAACATACCCTCCTTCATTGTATTGACTTAGTTTAAGGAAAGTTGTTTTAAGTTTATTCTCAACTATTAAAAACAGTGTTAGCGCTCAACAAAAGGTATATATAAAATAATGATTTTGTTGTAATTTACCTGTCCCTATATAAGGTGAACTTAAATCATTCCCACCTAATCTTATAGATCTAACCGTAAAATGTGAAAGTAAATCCTCGAAAATTACGTTCCTATAATCCCCAATAACAAGTATGATTTTTTTCTCACTCGTCGTCGGGTTTTTAAAAACAGTACGCGGTGGAGGGGGTGAAGGGTTAAGGAGAGAAGTTAACGATGGTAGGAGGTTTTGGAGGTGAGGTGGTAAAAGGGTTGAGGGTTGTACGGGTGGGGGTGGGATGAATTGAGAGGAGGGAAGGTAAGGGACTCGAAGGGGGGAGGTTGAAGGGAAGGGATAAGGGGGGCGGTAACCGTAGGGGAGTGGTGGTGGTGGTGATGATGATGATGTTGTTGTTGTTGTTGTTTTTGGAGTTGGTGACGATGATTTAATATTACGCGTGACGATTGATTGTACTGTGAAGCATGCTGTGTCGTTGATTTTTGGAGGGGATGTAGTATTATATAATTTAGCAGTGTATAATGACTCAGAATCATCTGAAGATGATGAACGCAATGTTACTGAGACGAGCAGACGAGCAGACGAGCGGAGGGACAAGTGTCGATAAGGGTTAGACAAGAGTGTCGATAAGAGTTAGAAAAAGAGTGTCGATGTCGGTAGCTTCACATCTCCATTAACTTGTTGTTACCCCCTCGTCTTGTCTCTCGTCTCGTCTCTTACCTGTATCAGGGTATGTATTACGCTTTGGGTTACATCCATCATTTATCGATGTATCATTTGATGTATCATTTGATGTATCATTTGATGTATCATTTGATGTATCATCGTTCAATGCTATTATAGTATACAACACATTTTGATATCTATTTGTAGCTCTATTTGCATTGATATTGTTGACATCGTATTTATCATCATCATTGTTATCATCTTGTAGCTGCCGTAGCGGTGGTAGTTGTAGCGGTGGTAGTTGTAGCGGTGGTAGTTGTAGCGGTGGTAGTTGTAGCGGTGGCAGTTGTAGCTCTAATATTATATGAGGAGGAGGCGTGAAACCAGCGCTGAAGGCCTGCGTAGAATCCATCATAAAACTGTCCTATAAATTGTCCTATAAATTGACGACGAATCGTTACTTTTATCAAACTTTATCTATTAGAGGAATGTTAACAGTACTTGCAAAAGGAATATGTATAAAATGTCGTTAATGTCAAATAATTAAGCCTCCAAATTTCGCAGGAAAATGTTTTATTTTAAAAAGCTGATTTAAACAATATTCTCGACCTCGCACCCGCACAGACTTCTACCCGTTGATTTTTGTATACATCTACAGTAATCTTCAAATAAAAAAATCAGTGATTGAACAATCGTTATTCGTGAAATTAAGCATTCTAATACAAATTCAGCGCCGGACGAACCCTTCACGTTTAGTCAACTCTTGCTGCAGTGAATAACTGCAATAACTGTGCGTTGTTCTGTTCTGTAACCCTGCTGAAAGTCTTTCTTTCGCAATGTTCTCCCTCTTCTTAAAAGGCGGCTTAGGTCAACTTTTAGCACCTGATCCTGAGTATGAAACGAGGGTCTCATCTCAGGTCAATGATAATAATGATATTACTGCTACTACTACTATTACTACTACTACTACTACTACTACTACTACTACTAATGATAGTATTAATAATGTTACGGAAGGAATACATCAACTCAATGTCGATAAACATGTCCATGTCAATGTCCAACAGGAAGGGCTCACCCCGCAGAATAATAATAATAATAATAATAATAATAATAATACCATGGATGGTACCATGGATGGTACCATTGATCGTAGTCCGCAAACTCCTTCAACTCCCAAACCGTACACTCCTGCCTCCCCCTTAACAACCCCCTCCCATCCTCCCCATCCATCCGTCTCCACCTCTTACCTGTCCCCCCCTCCTTCAAACCGTACTCATCCTCTCCTCTCCCCCCCTCCCTCCCCCTGGGGTTCCCCCACCGGCACTAACCTCCAATCCGACATCTTATCAGCCTGCACCGACACAGCCTTCTCCCTCGCCTCCCCCACAAAAAAATGGGACCACACCAAAACAATCTTCCGCCTCTGCGAGTCAAAATCCCTCGACTCCAAAAAGCTCTCAAAATTCCAATCAAAAATAACTAAAAACCCCCACCTCCTACATTCCCGATCAACAAATTTAACGCCCTTAACCCCAGACGGTTATACTCCCCTCTTAGCGAGTTGTCTACATTCCAACCTCCCAATCTTAACCTACATCCTCTCCACCTCCCCATCCTTAATAACCCAAAAAACCATAACAGGTTCAACCCCCCTCCACATCGCCGCGTCATCAAATTTCATTAAAGGCGTAGAGCTATTATTAACTTACATGATTAATCCTATACCTAAAGGTATTAACGCTCCTATAAATTTAAGTAACGAGACGCCTGCGTGTTTAGCATTTAAAAAGGGTTATAAAAAACTAGCTAATTTATTGGTTGAGGATGGGGATTTTAGCGTGTTACATATTTTACCTATTTCCGGACGAAAATTTTATTTTAAAGGTGTTGAATGTGGGGAAGGGTTTATTAAAGGTTGGAGAGATGATATGGAAGACTGTAGTATTATAAAAGATCATTTCGTTGCGGTTATGGACGGGCATGGGGGTGTTAAGGTTGCAGAGATTGTTGCTGATCATTTAAATGAGGAGAATGAATGGGGGGAAGAGTTTACAAGATTGGATGAAATGTGTAAAGGTGTGGAAGGGGGGAGTACGGTTTGCGGGGTTAAGTGGGATGAGGAAGTTATTGAGTGCGTTAATTTAGGGGATTCGAGGGCTGTGGTAGTGAGGGGAGATGGGAAGGTTGAGCAGATTAGTAAGGAGGTTAGCGTTGAGGAGGATAGGGAGAGGATCGAGAAGGCGGGGATGAAAATCGTTGAGGGGAGGGTTCAGAGGAAGGAGGGGGAGAGCATCGCGATGAGCAGGGCCATGGGGGATTGGGACTACAAGAAGACGGAGCCCAAGGGGATCGTCGCGACGCCGTGCGTGGAGAGGGTGGGGAGGGACGGGGCGGAGTTCATCGTCGTCGCGTGCGACGGGATATGGGACGTTATGAAGAACGAGGAGGTGGGGGAGTTCGTTAAGGGGTTTGGGGGGGGGGTTGTGGAGTGCGCGGATGCGCTGTGTAGGGAGGCGTGGAAGAGGGGGAGCGAGGATAACTGCAGCGTTGTTATTGTGAGGTTTTTTTTAAACTGAAGGGAAAAGCCGCTGTACTTTTTTTGTGTTAGCCGAAGATAAAATAGAAATCCGTTCGTTATTCAAAAATATATTGTTTTAATTGGCGATATTTATTTAGATTGCGACTGCGACTTGTCAGCGTAGTTCAGAACCAAGACTTCTTCACCTTGACCTGCGACGAGCAAAGCGAATAAACGAATTAGAATTGTGTAGCGGTGACAGTGGCGTCGATATCCGAATCTAGACTGAAGCTACTAACGCAGCCAGGAAGGAATAAAATAAGAACACAATAAGCGCATCTCTCTCACCTCCTTTGGCCCTGACCCCTTCGCCACTGTGTTGAACCTGAACTTCGGCGCCCCGCAAGGCGGGCAAGCGTAGCTCTTGGGGAGCTTGTCCCACGCCGCCGTCCCCTTCGTGAAGACGTACCCGCAGTCCTTGCAGACGTAGTCGACGGGTGTTCCTGGTGCGGGCTTAGCAGCGCCGCCGAAGAAATTCAGGGAGGTTGACGAAGGTCGCTGAAGGGAAAGGGAAGTTGAGGGAGCGAGGTGGAAGGAGTAGCTCGCTGAAAGGAAGAGCGCGAGGATGAACACAATTGAGTGGCGGAAGCTGTTCATATTGGTTGCTATGAACTGCTTAGTCGGAGTTGGTTTCGAGGTGTCGGGTTAGAAAAGAGGTTTTGTGAGAGACTTGGTCACTTAACGGTGAGGTTTATCGAGAGATAGTTGTCAGGATAAGCGGCTGTTATGCTGTCTGTATATGTACCTGAACGTTTAAAGTGTTTGGCAGACTTTTGGGAAATGGCTGAAAAGTTTGAGGACAGTTTTGCAAAACAACTCAGAATAAACGCATCACATCCACGGTCGTCGCAGTTTTAGCAACCCTAACACTACTCGACTACCCGAATAAACGCATCACATCCACAGTCGTCGCTACATTTGCTGCAATGTTCTTAAGTCCCGTGGTAACCCTCGTTTTCACCCTCGTCTTCTCCACTGCAAGCGCCCTGAACCTCCCGTCGAATAAGCTCCAAACAAAGTTCATGCGGAGTTTGGCAGCTGAGGATTTCAAGACGTTGAGCGAGCTGAAGAAGGACGGAGTCATTTTGCCTCAAGTCAATTACGACGATGATGTTCCTGAGGTGAGTCTGCGACGATGAGCGACGATGATGAGCGACGACTATTAGCGACGACACGACACTCAGCACGATACTGAGGCAACATAAAAACTGACCCCTCCACATTACTACTGCGCTACTACCACAGTGGCTGGCTGAACGCCTAAAAGCTCTCTCCTTTCCCTGTCCTACTCTGATCCAATCCTCCTTCCAAAGCTCTCCTCCTTCTTCTTACCTGTGCTCGCCCCCCGGCTCTGGCAAAACCCTCGCCTACCTTACGAAGCTCCTGACGGCGCTGACACCGACTCTGAGGGAGCGGGAGATCTGCAGGGACCCGTTCACGGGCGAGGGCGGCGACCTCCCTCCTCTTGCTTGCGTGGTCCTTCCTACCACTCCGTTGTTGAGGTGAGGCCCCGAAGGAAGCAAAGCGACCAAGGTCCGAGAACCGAGCGAGGAGCGGCAAATTCTCACTCGTCCCTTCGCTCCTCGGCTCGCTCCGCTCCTCTGCAGTCAAGTCAGCCTGGTCGTCTACCAGCTCTTGGGAGGGAATTTGAGGAAGCCCAAGACGGAGGGATTGGACACTGCCTACGACGACTGGGTTCCCGGATCGGAGCTGAATTACTTCAAGTACAGCGGCCCGAAGCACAGCAAGGTCAAGGTCGCCCTCGGGGACGACAAGTGGTGGAACAGCGACATCCTCATCACCACAAGCGAGTGGTTCAAGGAGAACTACCAGGACATGCCCGAGACCGTCAAGAACGTCATCTACGACGAGTGCGACGACGACTTGAGTGTGTACGATATCGTGACGGGCCTATCCATCGATAAGACTTTGGTTTATTCCACTCCGAGGTGAGGGGCGTCCACTTTGTCGATGCTGCATCTTTGTTCACCGTTACTCTAACTCGAGAATGTCATTTCGTGGCGCAGCTTCACTCCGACCTACCCCCTCCCTTGGCACAACGAGACGGTCGGGCTCGATTCTCCTCCGAGCTTCATAGTCGCGGACAGCGGGCCAGTCGACATCGTTGAATGCAACGAGAACAACAGGTTGTTCAAACTCATCAGGTACCTTAGGGGGAAGGACACGGCTCAGATGGTGTACTTCAAGACTTACGCCGACGTCAAGAAGGCGCTGCCAGTTGTTAGGGAAGGGCTGTGGGGGATTCACAACGTCAGCAGTTTGATTCCCTTCAGGGAGGGGGGTTTCAATCCCGTCTTGCAGGTGGACGCGTTCAACAGGGGAGAGGTGAGTGAGAAAACGAAGACGGGAGGGAGCGAAGCGACCGAGAGCCCAAAACGAGGATATATATATATATAATATATAATATATCATATATATAAGTGCTCTTCGTACGCCGCATTTACTAACTATTTCGTCGCAGGTGACTTGCTTGCTAGTCGCAGAGGAGATGGCAAGAGGTATGGACTTTCCGTTTTTGGGCGGCGTCAATATTATCGGAAGGGTGGAGAGGGAGGACCAGGTTCGAGGCAGGGTCAACAGGCTAGGGTCCGGGAACGACAACGGCTCCGTGACGTATTTCCTGTGCGAGGGGGAAGGAGAGGGATTAGACGGAAACGTTATGGAGGTCGACGAGGGCATCAAGGGAATCCTGAAGAAGGTGGAGGAGTGGGGAGACGAGCAGTGGGAAGACGGAGGGGGAGATTTGGAGGATGTGAGGAGGTGGCTGGATGACATGATGACGGGATACGACAACGACGATGACGGCAGTGAGGATGATAAAGTGGAATGATGGAATGAATTTGAATTTTTCGTACAAAGCGCTTCTTAAAACCCTTCTCCTCAAATGCTCTTAAAACCCTTCTCCTTGACCGACTTCCTGTCGTACCCCCCTAGTCTCAACCCCCCTCTCTGTTACAACAACACAACGAGTACTGGTAACTAGTACCGCCCCCTGCGATCGGATCCAGGAGGGTACTGCTGCTGGTGTTGTTGCTGCTGCTGCTGGTGTCCCTGCGTCCTAATTCTCGCCGCCGAATGCTCCCCTCCCGCGGCGTAGGACAACGGCGGGCTCGGGTTCTCGGTCGCAGCCGCGTAGCCTTGGGGAAGACTCGAACCGCTCGAGGAAGACTTGGCGATTGAACGAGCGATGGCGGAGTGGACCGGCTTCAAGTCGGCGAGGGAGGGCGAGGAGATCTTGATGGGATTTCCTCGCGCAGGAACGACGCAGATGAAATACACCGGCGCGTGCGAGCCCTTTAGCTGCGCAATTTGCGGCCCATTGAGGTCGTTAACGATGCGAGCGCCTCTCAACGAGAACTGCAGAGGGTTAGAATACGTGTTGTGGCAATAGGAACAGAATTGTATCTTCTCACCTCCTTGACCTTGACGGAGAGCTTCCTCTGGCTCGTTACCTCCAGGACGGCAATGTCCATCTCGTCCTTCGAGCGGTACATCATGAGCATGTGGGGAGGCGCGATGATTCCCCCAACGACACAGTATTTCGGCTGTGGCGATTGGCGAGCGGAGCGAGTAGAGGAGCGAAGCGACGAGTTAGAATACGCAGCAGTGACTTGTCGTTGAGCGAAGCGACCCACATTCGAATCGACCCACATTCTCAGCTTTGCTTTTCGCGAAATCTCACCTTAAATCCAGACGACTTTGAGGGGGGGCGTAGGTCCGGCGTGTCGTACTTGACCATATGGAACCCCTCGTCGAAGGTGACGGGGATCTCCATTCTGCAGAACTTGAGCATCAAGGGACGAGAGCCCTTGCGCACTTCGTTAGCGGCGGCGCGGGCGGTTTGAACGCTAACGCCGTTCACCTCCGTGCACACGTCTGCGAAGAGCGAAGCGAAGAGGGAAGCGACGAGTTAGTTTTATGACAAACCGAATGACGCATTCGCTCGTTCTTCTTACCTCCCACCCTGACACCGGCCTGCGAGGCTCCACCCTGGCTGGCCACGAAGGCAACGACCGGGCGCTCGGCGAGCTGCTTTACGATCTCCTTATCGACGGTCCTGAAACAGGTGGTCGTAAGCTCGGTCGCCTTGTAGAACATCACGCCCAGGATGGGCGCGAAGACCTTGGCTTCGAACTCGCGGCCGACGGGGAGAGAAGGGGCGGAGCCCGACGGTTTCTCGTCGTCGAAGCTGCGACGAGAAAAGGACGAGTTAGAAGGAATAAGAGCGTGCGTCGTTATCTCCCTCTCTCTCACCTATCCGAAAAAGACCGTGAGAGGGTCGGGACAAAAACTCCCTCGGCGTTCTTCTCCGCCTCGGGGTTGGAGAACCCGAAGACGGAGTCCATCCCCGCAAAAATGTCGTCGACAACAGGTGCGGGGGGAGCAGGGGGAGGAGGAGGAGGTTGGGGGGGGCGGGGGGAGTATTGCGGCGCTGGGGCGCCATAGTTCGGGGCAGGGGCGCCGTAGTTTTGGGCAGGGGCGCCGTAGTTTTGGGCGGGGGCGCCGAAGTTTTGGGCGGGGGCGCCGAAATTTTGGGTCGGGGCGCCGTAGTGCGGGGAGGGGGCGCCGTAGTTCGGGGTGGGGGTGGGGGCGCCGTAAGGGGAGTGGGGGTGGCCTTGCTGCTGCAGCTGGTGCTGCTGCTGCGGCTGCTGATACTGCTGCTGCATCATGGTCGCTTGAGTCGGTTGCTGTACCACTGCCACAGTGCCGAAGTGCTGCTGCTGCTGCGGCTGCTGCTGCGGCTGCTGCTGCGGCTGCTGCTGCTGCTGCTGCGGCTGGTACTGTTGCGGTGGGGTCGGGGGACGCAATCCCGTACCGAATCCCATTTGTTGGGGAAATGCCGCGGGAGGAGCAACAGGAGACGCCGCAACCGCGGGTGCCTGAGGCACAACAGCGAGCGGAGCGGGAGGAGCAGGTGGCGCCGGAGCGGGCGGAGCAGGCGGCGCTTGAGCAGGAGGAGCCGGACTCTTCTGCAACGAGCGACGTTATCGAGTTAGAACAGCACATATAGTCTAAAACTACAGCAAGTTCATCGCTTCGCTAGTGTGCCTCACCTGCTCCTCAATGCTGAAGTTGGCAAAAGAGTCGTCAAATTCATTCTGAGCCGCCGCAGGGGGCGGGTTGTCAAACGGAGATGGATTCACGTGGGGAGCCACGGGGCTCAGCACGCTACCAACCGCCACAGGCGTCGCACCGGAGGGCGGGAAGAAGTCCAAACTGCTGGACACGAACGGAGCCGGGGGGGGGAGAGCAGCGGGCGGAGCCGGTGGGGGGAGAGTAGCGGGAGGCGGGACCACAACGAAGCCAGAGCTATCGTTGCTCCCCGGCTCAGCCTGTTGTTGCTGTCCCTGCGGGGCATACTGCTGTTGGGGCTGGCCGTACGTTTGCTGCTGGGAGGGCGGCTGCTGGCCATAGCCTTGTCCGTCAAATGCCACCGGCGGAGGAGGCGGCGCCGCCGGAGCGGGAGTCCTTGGCGCCTCAGGGAAGGTGTTAAAGGCGGCGAATGGATCCGACCTGTGCGTAATGGGTGTGTGTTGTGGGAAGCGAGGTGGAGTTAGATTAAAATTGCGGGGTTGAGAGCGGATTAGGAGGCAAGTTAAGTGAGAAGCCTGTGGGAGAAATTTACCGGCTTGTCGTTGCGAAACTATTAATGTTGAGTACACGACGGTTCTGCGGTATGTCTCGCGTTGAGAGAGGGATAGCCGCGAAGTGGTGCAGCGGACAAAACGGTTTGAGTCTTCGAAACGGACGTTTGACTTACATGCTGAGAGGATTCTGAAACAATGAAAAATCCACTTTCATTCCCATCTATTTACAATACAAATTCTCTGCTCTAAGCCGCCCTTGTGACACTTGCGCGACTTCTCGCTTTAAGATGGAAGTACAGCTATCGGACGACATATGGTTCGTCATTATATCATATGTTGGCGGCCTCAAACCCTTTGAACCCCTCCTCCAAATACGGCAAGATATCTCGGCATGCTCCGCGCTCCTAAAGCAAAAGGCAGAGGAGGTGGCCTTCGAAATATGTGCCTGTTTCACGGGTAACGTTTCCGATAGTAGCGGCCACGGCGTCGCTCGAAACACACACGTTGACGGCTACGTCCTCCTATTACAATACCTTCGACCCAGCCCTTTGGGTCTCGTCGCGAACGATTACCACTTCTGCCTCAGCCTCGCCTTTCGCAAGTATGGTATCCCTGATTATATTGCACGAAATACTCTCGAGACCTTTGCGTTCCGCATCCGCAAGGAGTTGGAGGACGATCCAGTGACTTTATCGATCCTCGAAATTGTTGTTGCCTCTCGCCTTTCTCCGGATCAGTACGTCTTCCATCTCCTATCCTCATGGAGTAATTTCTACCCAATTTCATATGGCTCCACAGCAGTACATAAATTCATTTACCGACTCCAAAATTCTTCTACCAGTACTTCCAGTTTCTACTCCAACCCCCGCACCTCCGACACAGAGATTTGTAATCTCTACGACGCCGGTTTGAGCCTGACGGACGACCTCGCCTTCGTTCATAACAATTACGGTCACAGTCGCACGACTGATCTAAGCTCCAAAATAACGTCAAGCGCCGGTTTCAAAGGAAGGCGACAGTTCTTGTGTACGCGTGAAACTCTCCGCCACCCTAGCAGCGCAATCTTCAACCGCAGGACGTTCAAACTTTACGAGCAGAACAGCGACGAGGTCTTACTCCTGACTGCGACGACCGGCTCAGCCTCGTCAAATATCAAGATCTCGCAGGCGACAGGGGACGTCTGCGCTATTTTGAAATCGAACCTGACGAAGACGAAATATACTGCCACGTCGGTCGTGGACGGTGTGGAAGGCGTTGAGATTGCCAATATCGAGATACTAAATTCGAACCTTCTGACAGTCACCAATCTCCCTCGGACGAATCGAGTTTTAATTCCGAAGGGGTGTGGAACGGGCGAAGACTCGATTGACCTGAAGCACGAGTGGAGGTATGGCGACATTGAGAGAGGGAACGGGGACGAATTCAATGCACATTCACGCGTCTTAGGCTTCCGTAACGTTGACCCAGTCTGGAACGACGATGTCAGCGCTTTCACGTTGAACTTTGCCGGGAGGGTCACCTACCCGAGCGTCAAGAATTTCAAGCTCAAGGCGCTCGGAGGAGGACCTGACGAGCTGATCGTAATGCAGTTCGGCAAGGTTGGGAGAGACGGGTTCCAGATGGATCTATCCCACCCGCTGAGCGTGCTACAGGGGTTCTGTATTGCGCTGGCGAACCTTGAGTATAAGAAAGGATTAGCTTTATTTTGAAACGCAGTTTAGTTTTCTCCTTTACATCGTCCTCACTCTCTCTCTCACACTTCAATCCTAGAACATATTCATTGTATCCTTCCCGCTTAAGTCCCAGCCCTTGATTATGTCTTCGTCGAACGTCGAGGCTCCAAAAAACATCTCCATCACGGTTGTAACATTGGATATGTTCCACAAAGACAGATCGCAGTTGAACGGCGAGGCATAACAGAATATCTGCTGCATGGTTGTAACGTTGGATACGTCCCATGAAGACAGATCGCTGTTGAACGACGAGGCATGATAGAACATCGCCTCCATGGTTGTAACGTTGGATACGTCCCAAGAAAACAGATCACCGTTGAACACCGAGGCACCATCGAACATATACTCCATGGTTGTAACGTTAGATACGTCCCAAGAAGACAGATCGCCGTTGAACAACTTGCATCCATGGAACATAAACCCCATATCTGTAACGTTGGATACGTTCCACGAAGACAGATCGCAGTTGAACGACGAGGCGTTAACGAACATCTCCGCCATGGTTCGAGGCACCATCGAACATCCCCTCCATGGTTGTAACGTTGGATACGTCCCACGAAGACAGATCGCCGTTAAAGGACAAGGCTGCGATGAACATCCACTGCATATTTGTAACGTTGGATACGTCCCAAGAAGACAGATTGCTGTTGAACGCCGAGGCTTCAAGGAACATCTTCTCCATGGATGTAACGTTGGATACGTCCCATGAAGACAGATCGCCGTTGAACGCCGAGGCTCCAGCGAACATCCAATCCATCGCTATAACGTTCGACACGTCCCACCTTGATATATCCTCATTAAAGCTTTCTGACGCTTCTCCAATACCACCACCCTCCTCATCAGTAGCACTAAACAAAAACCCCATGCTCGTCACCTCCGACGTGTTCCAAATACTAATAGGACCGTAAATCTCCCTCGCCGCCTCAACATCCTCACACCACGCCTTCGCAGCTACCTTTATATCAGCGTCGCTCCGCTTCAACATCGCGTCCAATCTCGGTTTCGCTCTTAGACGGAAGCCCCTCGCTAACTGCGTCGCTACATGAAGCGAATCGAAACCAGAAAGGAACGAGACGATGTACCCCTGAACATCCTCATTGAGTCGAGGGATTTTAGACCTCGCCTTAATCGTCTCAGCGAGGAGGGCGGCGAGTGCGGCCTTCTTCATCTGATTTGTGCAGAAAAATGTCCTTCTAAGGGTTCGCTCGTACGTGATGAACTCTGAGTTCAGCTTGGCCTTCAGGGCAGCCATAGACATGGTCAAAATGTCAACGGAGACTCCTTTGGAGGGAGATGACAAATCAAGCCCAAAAATAAAATTCTCTACGTCCTCAACTCCGCTCTCCAGATTTTTCATCTCATCATCACCATGAATCTCGGTGGCTGCTCGCTTCGCCATGATCTGAACCGAAAGCGCAATAAAATGGAGAAAATCGAGAAGCATCTTTTTCGCAGGTCAAATCCCACTTTCAAGCTCATCAATTTTTATCGAAAATATCACCACACGAACGATTCAACGCGTCTAAGAAATTTCCACTAGTCTACTAAGACCAAGACCCACTCGTGGACCGTCCTTATGTCTATTCATTGTTCAGAGGAAGGTTTTAAGGAGAGGTTTAAGGAGGAGAAAATCGCCATCTTCGGCGCCGACGCTGTCCTCACTGATTACGAAGTGATGGCGCTAACCAACTTCATAGACTACCTTGATTCGCAACTTTTAGTCGAGGGGAGAAGAGAGACCCCCCCTCGTCATTTTCGTCATCCTCTGCATCCTCCTTGGCCACTTACACGTCGGGCCAATCTGTGTCTTATTCCTCTTATTGCTCAGAGGACGACTTTGAGAAGTTTCGATATACACTCATGAAATTTCGAGTCATGATTCTCTCTCGAAACTTGAGGTCGAGGTCGAGGTCACTGGAAGGTGGGCGGACGAAGACAGTGAGAGTGAGAGTGAGAGTGAGAGTGAGAGTGAGGTCTCGTCTACAGTCGAGGCTGCGAACGACTTCGCCAGGTACCTTCAAGAGGAAGAGGAGGAGGTTCAAGAGAAGGAGAAATTGGAGAAGGTCATCACGTTACCCCTTAAGAAAAGGAAACCGCTCTCCTCCACGCTCAGCGCCATCACAGGCGCAACCAAGGCGAAGCCCACCTTCCGGGCCAGGCAGAGAAAGAAGGAGCCCACCAAGATCCCGGTTGTCCTTCCCATCACGGAGGAGGAGCCCCCAAGCTTCGCCGTCGGCTGGACCAAAGAGGAGGCAAAGCTCCTCCCCCCCCTCCCCCCCAAACCGTCTCCCGCGCCCCCTCCTGCCCCCAGCTCCGACGCTGGCAGCGAATCATCCGAGAAGGATGAGAGGAAACCCAGCGCAACCGTCCTGGACCTGGGGCTCTTGCTCCCCTCCAAAGACACGAAATTCGACTCAAAACCGGCTACCTCCGCTCCTACTTCTCCTCGCCCTTTGCCTCAAGCACCTGGCCCCACGTCGTCAGAGCATTTGGGAGCGATGTTCGATCCTCACGCACCTCCCCCACCTCCCGCTCTCTCCTTCGACGACGACAAGAGCGACGACAGCAGCAACAAGCCGACTCTATCGCCGTCCGCGTCGGAGCCCCCCACTCCCTCAACTGCAACCGCAATCAGCGACCTCACCGACCTTCAACTACTCGAACTGGGGGGCTGGGAGAAGGTTAAAGAAGTTAAAAAGACTCCTAAACACATGAAAGCCAACAAAGGTCGCCCCTTCGAAATCTTTATGAGGCACGTTTGGGAAGACGGTGAAAGAACCCACCAATCTTTCACGCACAAGCAGGTGAGAAGGTGGTATACGTCGATTCCAATGCTACTTAATTCTAAACCCATCGCTTCGTTTCGTTCCTCGGCTCGTACAGACGAATCATTCTCGCCACGATCTCGAAAGGCTTCACATGGAGTTCCCTAAAATCGCGAAAGCCACAGAAAGTGTTTACCTACAGGCTCTGACCGTAACCGAACTATTGAACCTCGGAGGTTGGTCTCTAATCAAGCACAGGTGAGCCAACTCGTTCTCTTCGCTCCTCGGTCGCTCCTCTCACTCCGCCCGCGCCTCAGCTTTAAGAACGTTTCCAATCGAGACGTCAAATTCACCCACTACAGTCGTTGCGTTTGGGGACAAGGCAACAAGAAGGTTAGCTAGACCTTCACCGACAAGGTGAGTGTGTGTCTTCAGCACCGGACCAAGCTACACATTCTAACTCTTCGCTTCGCTTCGCTGCTCGGCTTGCTTCGCTCGTTGCAGCAAACCCGTGAAAGTCGCAGGCAACTCGAAAGTCTGCACGAAGAATTTGCCGGAAGGGTCATCGGCCACGAGTAGCCAGTCGTTCACAATTCACTTCAACTCCAATAAAATTTCATCCCTTTATTCACACAAATCAAATCTATTCTACAATATAATCAATCAACAGCATCGCCGCCGCCCTCCTTCCTGCCTCGTCGCAGTCCCATCTTGCTGAGCATGGCGCTCTTCATCCTGACCACTCCGCGGACCTTGCGCTTCCCCTCGCCCTTTTCTTCTCCCATGACTTTGATCTGGTCCTGCAGCCGCTCGGAGTTGACGAGTTCCCTCGACTCCTCGTTCCTAGATTTTGTTCTGTTCGGAGGGGGGTAATTCGGCGGAGGCGGAGGGTACGGTCGTTCCCCCACGCTGCCATTGCTGGACACCGCCCTCACAGCCTTAACGGCCTTTACTTTCGTCTCTTCTTCGTCGGTTTCATCGCCGCTATCAGTTTCATCGCCACTATCAGCTCCATCGCCGTCGTCATCGTCACTCTCACTGTCATCTCCGTCCTCGTGGAACGAGTCGGAATCACTGCTATCAGCCAAGTTTCCTACACTTCTGACACTGCCAGTGGGCGTCCTAGCCCCGACGCTTCCTTCGTCGCCGCTTCCCCATGCGCTGCCGCTCTCCGAGAAGACGTCGTAGTCGTGTTCTTTGACTCCGTCTCGGCTGTTCTGCCTGGAGACGGTCGGAGTGTGTAGAGGCGTCCCAGAGGGCGTTATGGCCGGTGTTGACGAGATGCTTGGAGGCGGCGAGTGCTGCGACGGGCGACATTTATTTGAGTTAGAATCGCGTAGCGGTGATGTGCGTGAAACACATATCAACATTAACATAACCAAGTGAGGGTTCTCGGTCGTACCTGCGCGCTACCGTTACCGTTCTGGGCGCTGCCGTTGTTACTGTTACAGTTCTCCTGGGCACGACTCTTCTTAACCGGAGGCGGGCGGCTGCGGCTACCCCTCCTGAAACGAATACTGGCCTTCTGACTCTTGGTCAAAAGATTTCTTCCAGACTTGCTTATCTCGTCCGGGTACAAAATGGGCAGCTCGGCAAGAACACATCGCAAGCCAAAGAGCCACATCTGCAGCAAATTGGCGTTGGGTGATATCAGGTTGAGAATCCTCTCGCCTTCGTGGTCGATCAACGAAAAGCCGAGGTTCGAGGTTTTGGGATTGAAATTTGCCGTGTCGGTGATGGTGTTGGCGGCGGCCACGGCCAAGGTGGAGCGAATCTGGGACGAGTGAAGCGACGAGTTAGAATGGCGAAGTGACACACTGCAAATAGAATCAATGCATTCTTCTCACCTTCAACCCCTTGATATTAACAGTATCATCCTCGGGCAAGTCCTCCATCATTCTGATCTCGGCGGCGTCCAACAGACTGACGAACTTGGCCTTGTTCCCCTGGTTACCTCCGGTCCAAAATATGGACTTGAGGTCGCGCTTAAGCCTGAAGAAGCGCTCGTGGGGCTTGCCCATGTGGGCGAACTTTAGGAAGTAGTCCCCGAAGCCCATCCTGGCGACGACTATTCTCTTCAAGTACAGCACCTCCTCGGTGTTGTAACAGCTCGGATTCTCCAAGTACTTCTTCACGGCCTCGTTGAGCTCCATCTTGACGTGAGGCCCTCCTCCGCCGCCCATGGTCAAGGAGCTGTTGCGGAGGGACGGGGTCGCCGTGGGGAGCATGGTGAAACGGTTCCTGAGCATGTTGAGCCCCCTGACCCACTCGTTCATCACCTCGAGGGAGGGGCATATTATATCGATGGAGCGATCCTTCGTGAAGATGGAGAAGGCCGCCTTGGGGACTCCTTCAGCCACCCCGGCTCCGGACGTCCGCTCCATCCCCCCCCCTCCCCCGTAGAACCTCCTGAAGTTTGGCGAGTTCGCCCCTACTCTAATGTCTCCCTCAATGTCTTCGAAGGCAACGCTCTTTTCTATTGCCTTTCCCATTCGTATCCTTTTCGTTCCAGCAACCTGCCAGGTCAAGCGTCTAAAGTCATCCGAGATCCTGCGACGAGAACACGAAGATTGGCGTTCAATTAATTCACGAGTTAGCGAGAAGCGAAGCGACTGGTTCCACAGACAGCGCGCTCGCGCTCACCTGAAAAATCTATTCTTTCCCTTGGTGAAGGTCGTCGAGTTGAAGGGTACCTTCTGTAGCATCGTTCCCTTCTTCATCATATTTATTATCTCGAACTCCGTCCCCAGCTCCTGCTGCTCGTTCTGAATAGTGTGGTGCCTCTCCTTCAAGCTCTTGAAAACGTCCCTCATGTTGGGCCTCACGTCCGGATTGGGCGCCCAGCAGCTCGTGATGATGGTGCTTATGACGGGGTCGACATTAATTGGGATGCGCATACGCTCTCCAGAAAGGACCTTGTAAGCAACCGCAGCATTAGTACTTCCAAGGAAGGGTTCGCGCCCCACGAACATCTCGTACAGACACACGCCGAAGCTGAAGACGTCCGTCTTCTCAGAGAACTCCTTGTTCTTCAAGCTCTCGGGCGCCTCCCACCGCACCGGCCCCAAATTTGTAGCAGTGAAGCCCTTACTTAGCCCCTTCGTCCTCAGCCTCGCGAAGCCGAAGTCGCACACGTGCACGTTCATCTGCTCGTCGACCAGCAAATTCCTGCAAGCCAAGTCCCGGTGGATTATCCCGCGTACGTGCAGGTTCATGACACCCTGCGAAGCCATGGTCGCCATGTTGATGAGTTCGGTCAACTCCAAGCCGAAGCCTCTGAAATTCCCCGAGTCGGCGGACACCAGCATGTCGTACATGCTGCCGTTGCTCATGTACTTGGTAACTATTGCTACTTGGGGATCGTTGTTGGGGTCGTCTTGGATGACGACGCCCACCAGCTGCGAAGGGTAAGTTCCACGGGTAAGGACAAGGTGGTCTTCACTCCACGCAAAAAATATGTTCTCTCTCACCTCCACAATATTCTTCTGACCGGATGCCTTCGCCATCATCTTTACCTCGCTACTGACGTCGCTTTCCTCACTAATGAACACCTTCACCGCAACAACCTCCTCCTTGTACAGCCCTCGCCACACCTCGCCGAAGCTGCGATGTTAACGGTTAGAAGTTAGAATCGTCCCCCCCGACGAACCCTAATCGCGGCTCACCTTCCCTTGCCTATCAACCCCAAAAGTTGGATGTCCTCCTTGGCAATCAGAAGCTCGGGCGGGACGTCATCGTTGATCGTGGACGACCTGCTGCGAGATGTGGCGCGAAGCCGATCCATGGCGTGCGTGGGTGTGCCCGTCGAAGAGTCGTTTGATCTGTCGTATTGAAAGGTGGGACTGCTGGTGCTCAATGTTCTGAACATGGAGGCTGAGCTTGTGCGGGCTAAAAAGTTGAATTTGGGAGAGTACACCGCGTTGGGGAGGTGGCCTCTGAGCTCGTCGATCTGCCGCTGCATGAGCTCCTTCTCCTCTCTGTGGCGGCGCTCAGAGTCCTCAAGCATGGAGCGGAGGGCAGCTGCGTGGGACCGGACAGTTACAATTTGGTTGGGTTAGATTCACGACTTATGAGGGGTTTCGCGTCGTAAGAACGCATCGCGTTCACGCCCATGCGCGTCATCGAGGCGCACGGCTCGAGCTGGACGACGCTCCCCCAACCCATCCTCTCCCAATCCCTAATCCCAAGCTCTCCCCATTGCTGCCCTCTCACCTATTTCATCATTCACGCTGTCATTACTGCCCCCCTTTTTCTCCGACGCCGGACTCGACTTTGAGTTCGACCTCAGCCTTCCGAACATATTTCTACAATCGCCCCTACCCCCTGAATCTATTGCAACAAAGGGTGTTCCCTACCACAACCCGCAGGTCAATAATAATCTTAAACCAGTACGTGAAAACTATTTAGAGCACTAGTGTGTAAGAAATGCCCGTTCCGATGAAGAAAGAAATAATCCTCCAACTAACCGGAAAGCAGCCAATGCTCCTCGCAAAATTACTCCAGAAGCAATCCTAAATCTAAAGACCAGAATCCACTCAGGTACCACGCGTTCCAACCCCACCCTTGACCTAACCTAGGAAGTCACACAAGTACACCTCTAACTACGCAAACACTAACCCCTCACACACCTCACTAAAAACTCCTCCCACACCTGATATCTGTCCGTCTTCTCACCCCAACAGTCCGCGAAAAATGTCTGAAGCAAAGGAAGAGTCAAAGTTCGCCGACCACGTCGAACTCAAGGACGATGACATCGACGGACACGAAGCATCGGACCACAGGGCCGTCACATGCAGATACGATATGGCGAAGCTGAGAAGGATAGGAGAAATGTAAGTGGACACTGGAGACGAACAGATAAAGCGGTTGTGTTATAGGAGGAGAAGCAGGAACAAGCTTGGGGGCGGGGACGAATTGTTGGAATGAGACTGGACGAAGGGGAGGATATGGGGACTGGGGGTATTGAATTGCGCGCGACAATTTCTGTGATTGTGCTTTTGATGAATTCTGAAGGAAGAACCCTGCCAGCTTCGATGAGGCAAGGGAGAACTACTGTGAACACTTTGACTAACAATGCTCGCTGTCGTACCCCCCCCCGCACCCCCCCGCCCAAATCCCACTCGTTCCCCGCAGCGAGGATGACATCCTCAATGCCATCGCTGACGCCGCCGGAGTTGATGTGGATGAGATGGATTGCGTCTTCAGTGTGCAGGACGCCCTGGAGATGGACCGTGGCGAGCTAGAGGTGAGTCATGGTGGGAGGGTAGGGCGTAGGATATTGACGCAGGTATTGAGCGAGGTCGAGAGGTCGAGGTAGGGTAGCTCTGACCCCCGCGCGCCACCCCCCACAGGAATATATCAAGATGGCGGCAAACGAGGTCCTGAACGACGATGCCAAGGCACAAGGTATTGCTGGTAAGTACGTGGATGAGCTAGAGGGCCTGAAGGAGGTCGAGGAGAGCAAGTAATTTTTCAATGGCGAAAAAATGAAATAACAGAGAATTGTGGGGAGGAGGGGAACGGGAACGGAGGAACAAGGAGGAGAGACACAACGATGGAAACAGGAAAGATGCAGAAATTTCGCGGGTTGGCTGGTTGGGGGAAGCACCGCGGGATGGATCTGGGTCGACAGATTATATTTACAGCACGTATAAAGTTTCGCAAAAAGAAAGCGTCCTCTTATTTCAGATTAATCGCTTGTTGAACTCAAAGAAGATGAACACCAACTTTTTTTTGCCGGCGAAGCGCCCCACAAAAAATCTTTCTCGAGCCGCCACAAGCCATCAAACTATAATGAAATTTTCTGCCCTTTCTTTCCTCG
The DNA here is from genome assembly GCA_030267905.1 of Triparma verrucosa. Taxonomy (NCBI): domain Eukaryota; class Bolidophyceae; order Parmales; family Triparmaceae; genus Triparma; species Triparma verrucosa. The sequence goes on from BRXX01000316.1 coordinate 71,632, forward strand.
CTTTCGCGGCCACTGCCAGCGCTTTCACGTTGCCCTCCTCTAAATTGTCACCCGCATTTGGGCAAATGCGTCCTGGAATGCGGGTGCAAAGCAACACTCATTTAGATGCTGTGGTTGGAGTTGTCGGCGTAAGTACTGCTTCCCGTCCGCACTTTGCTGCACGTTAATATGAAGGCGACCGAGCTATGAACCCTTCATAGCTCATAACTCGCCTCTGAATCTGCAAAATACAGCTGTATGAGACTACAATGCAGCGACCAGCGTCGATACCTTCATTAAATCCCCTCCCCTTATCCCCCTCCACCTCTAACCCCCCCCCCGTCCCACTCAGGCCACTGGAGCCGTCGGAAAGGAGGTCGTCGGCTGCCTCGAGAAGCGCGACTTCCCCGTGGACAAGCTCCGCATCTTCGGCTCCGCCCGCTCCGCTGGTAGCGTCGTCAAGACAAAATTTGGGGATGTCGAGGTCGAGCTCTTCGACCAGTCCGCCGCCGCTGAGTGCGACGTCTGCTTTCTAGCCGTCAGCGGCGACTTCGCGCTCGAGCACGCCCGCGCCATCTCCAAGAGCTGCATCGTCATCGACAACTCTTCTGCTTTCCGTTACGAGCCTGACGTGCCTCTGGTCATCCCGGAGATCAACGGGAAGGCGTGCAAGGGGAAGAACCTCATCGCGAACCCCAACTGCACCACTGCCATCGGGCTGATGGGTCTTTCCCCCTTGATGAAGAAGTTCGGAGCCAAGAGAGTCCTCATGTCCACCTACCAGGCCTCCAGCGGTGCCGGACAGGAGGTGCGCAAATATTATTACATATTGTTTGCCCAAACAACTCTAACACTAAAAAAAAATAACTAACTCACGCACTAAATACGATACGCAGGGCATGGACGAGTTGAAGGCCGGAACGATCCAAGTGACCAGCGGGGAGAAAGAAGTCGCCGACCACAAGCACTTCGCCCACCCCCTCCCCTTCAACGTCATCCCCCACATCGACAAATTCCAGGAGAACGGCTACACCAAGGAGGAGATGAAGGTCACGTGGGAGACCCGCAAGATCTGCGACATGCCCGACGACTTCCCCGTCAGTTGCACTGCCGTTCGCATCCCGACCTTCAGGGCCCATTCCGAGACCATCGTTCTCGAGACTGAGCAGAAGGTCGACGTCAAGGTCGCCCAGGATTTGCTGGCCTCTTCGCCGGGAGTCAAGTTGGTCGACGACGTCCAGAACACAGAGGTGAGGCGGTTGTCGTACTTATTTCTCTTTCTTCTCCTCACATTTCACCTTCAAACAAACTAATGCTCCGCTCTCATCCGCTCCATCATCCGCTCCATCCCCCCGCAGAGCCCCCAGTACCCCATGCCCTTGACCGCCACGGGACAATACGACGTGGAGGTCGGACGCGTTAGGAGGTCCGAGGCTTTCGGAGACTACGGGTTGGAGTTCTTCGTTAGCGGGGATCAGCTCTTGAGGGGGGCTGCGTTGAATGCCGTTCTGGTTGCGGAGGAGTGCGTCAAAAACGGAGACCTCTAATTATTAAGTACCACCGGCAAGGCCAGAAGCAGAAAGAAGTTAAAAGGAACATAATCATAATATTGCGTTTGTCAAAGCCAATGATTCAATTATTATTACTTTATCAAATTTTCTCATGCTTTCTTATCACTTATTTTCGCTTCCTCAGCACTCTCGCGGTACGTTTTGACAGGCCTCCACGCCCTTTCCTTCCTCCCTCCTCCTCTTCCGTCCTCCCTGATACCTAAGCTGGTCATCTCCTTCGCTATATCGCCGCCGTAGCAGTTAACTACTGCCTTTTTCATCCACTTCGCCTCCCTCTCCAACCTCTTCATGCTCTTCTCCTCCTTGACCAATCGGCGTCTCTCCTTCTGAGCTTTCTTCCTCTCCGCTTCTTTCTCGGCCAACCATTCCAAGAATATGCCGTGGCCCATCTTCTCCCTCCCCTCCTTCTCTTCCGCCTCTATTTTTGCGAGTTCCTCCCTCTTGGCCCTCTCCTCCGCCTCCTCCTGCTCGGTCTTCATGAACTTCCTCCACGGCTTGTAGTCTTTGTCGTACACCCTGGTGTTATTGTTGCCGTCGTCCTTGGAGGCGGACTCGACGGGGAGCTTATTAATGAGCTCCATTTTGCGCATCCCCCGCGTCCTCTTCCATTCCTCGAATTTAGCTTCGGCCAACAGCTTCCTCTCCTGAGCCTCTTTCACCCTGCGGCGGCGAACAAGGTGTGTTAAAACAATTTTCACCCAGAGCGACCACCACCATCATCATATATCTAGCCGCAAAATCTCACCTCCGAATCTCCTCCGCCCTGTCCATCTCCCTCTCGCCCAAACCCTTTCCTTCGTTCACGCTCAGCCATTCCTCGAAGGTCCTGCAATGCTTCAGTTTCATCTTGGCCGCGAACAATTCATCACAGCTCACAGACGACTTCGGAGGCGGGTTGATCCGCTCCGACGAATGGTACGGCACACTATTGACCGTGGTCTTCTTGCTTATCTCGCCTATCTCGTAGTTCTTCTTGGCGCTGACCTCCCAAGGCTGTTTCTTGCCACTTCGCAAGCACTGCTCCCTGTAATTCTTATTCCCGTTCCTTAGAATATCCTTCAGCACATTCAGACTTACTGCGGCGCTGCTGCCGACGTCCTTGCCGTCGGAGCTGCCGAAGTTCGACGACTCCAGCCCTATGTACGCGATTGGCTTGTCCTCATAGTCAGTGAATTGCCAATTGCGTGAAGGGATGTGCCCCTTCATCTTACTGGCGTAAATTGAGGGATTGTACTCCGCCGGGGGAGAGTTCTGGTCTTGCATTGTGAGAAATTATATGCTGCTGAGTGACTGGGCTTGGAGCGCAACAATAACGGCTTATTTCTTGGGCGCAATGGAGAGCACAAGACAGGCCCTGGAGAATATCGAGGACGAACTTGTTCCTACTTTAAAAAAGCTCAAGAGCGCGGGAGACTGTTTTGCTAGTTAAATATGGGACCCCTTCTAGTACAGAGACGCGATATCGGCTCTGAATTCACTGGAAGTCAACGTCAAAACTTCAATTTTGACCAACCGTTGTTCCAGGTCCAGAAATTTGAACTTCATTGGGAGCATGAGAGAGAGACATCATTGAGAGAGAGACCTTCGTCATCAACACCCTTGCAGACAATATGTTCGGCCCTAGCTCAACACCAGTCGACGTCGAGAACGCCTCGAATTTCCCAACGAACGCAAGAAACCTAGAAAAGAATGCTTTAACACCGTCCAAGCCTGGTTCGGTCAAGGGGAATTCATTTGGGAGTCCTGGAAGGAGAAAGCCGCTGCACGACGCGGAGCCAAAGACCCCGGAGCACAACGTCGTCAGTGGAAGAGTTACCCGTAGCAGCAGCAAAAAGGCGAGGGTGAGTGCTAGGGTGCTTTGGGAGGGTGCTTTGGGTGTCGGCAGATGGGGTGGGGGTGGGGTGGAATGGGATGAAGGTTTTGGCTGGGGGGGGTTTGGGGGTCGGCGAGTCAACAAATTCTAACAAACGTACGCACACACAGACGACCCCGTCGAGTCCCTCCTCTCTCCCCCCTCGGCGCAATTCTCTCACAGCCGCACTTCCTGTGAATACGCCAGTCATAGTGACGTCCGGCGTCCACAAATCCAAAACAGGCTCGATAACGACCGTAAGCCATTCGACATACCGCGTAACATTCAGCGACGGGACATTGAGCGGCAACATCCCCAAGGCTAGCATCTCGAAGTCCAGCGAAGGGGACGCTTCGCAGAGGAAGATCATGGAGTACAATTTTGAGGCCGAGGTCGTCGGGGGAAATAACGCCGATCCGACCCCCAAGAAGAGGAGGAGGGGCCAAGACGTCGAAGAAGCTGACCACGTCAATCGCGATATCCTGTCCGAGGACGTCGGACGTGACAAGGACAAGGATAACTCAAGCGTGACGTTCACTGAGAATGTCAACATCCCCAAGAGCATCTTCAAAAGCCCCGCGAAGATATACTCCCAGCGAGTCAACGGCTCCGGACAATCCTCCGCCTCCAGCCGCTCAGGCGTCCGGGTGAACCTGTACGATCCCACCCCCGGCCCCACCTCGGATACCGACGTGTCTAACGATTTTTCAGGGCTTAATATTTGGGACGCTTCTCACGGTTCATTAAACGTAAAAGTCCAGGCAAAGATCAGCGAGTGGAAGAACAAATACGTCGTCCGAACAAACCCTTCGGAAGGTGTTCAGGACGACGAAATCACCGAACCGCTTAAGAAGAAAGGAATCGACACGAGCTGCGCGGCATCTAATTGGCCGCATTCCTCCGATATATTCTCTGGTAATTTCAGTACAATAAACCCTCGCACTTCAAAAAATATTAACGACGAAGATGAGGTTAAAGCCGACAAGCCTAATTGTTGGAGGTGTGTGATGTGCCTTGAGGAGAATGTAATTGAGAAGGTTAATTGCGGGGTTTGTAGGAGATTAAGGGGAAGGCATAATGACGCGACTTAGAAGAGCGACAATTAATATAGAGGAAAAGCGGAGGTATTTAGTAGAACGAACGATGTATTATTATTCATCAGAATATGCTATTTCTTTCCGTTTCTGTTGTTATTTAATTCCTCCCACACAGCCTCCTGCGGCGGCTTCCAACCCATCCTCACAGCAAGCTTCATAATCTGCCAACCTTCTTCTTCGTCAAGTTTAGTAGGTACTTTGTTGTTACGTCCTTTACCGGGTTGCTTGTTTGAACGGAGTTTCTCGTCGAAGCGGGATTTTGGGATTGAGACGGTGTTGGAGTAGGCCCCCCTAACAGGCTTTATTTTCACTTGGTATTTGAAACGGCCTTTCCAGGCGGAGGGGTTTATGTTCCACCTGGATTCGGAGGCGGCTTCGTAGGGGCCGAGGAAGTGCTTTGACTCGAAGTTGTACAGGAATAGGATGGCGCCCTTGGGGCATTTGGTGTTGTCGGAGGGGGCACCAAAGAGGCGGAGCTTGAGGCACTCTTTTTCGGTGGAGTTGTTGCAGTTGAAGACTCGGTAGGAGAGGGACCTTTTTGAGGTGGAGGGGCGGTTTGGTGGGGGACCAGTCAAGTCTATGACGTCTTGACTTCTGCGAGGGGGCGGCGGAGGGGGGGGAGGGGGGGGAGGCGGGGGAGATTTCTCCTCTCCCTCCTCTGAATCAGAATTGGAATCCGACGAGACGAGATCGACGGCCCGCTTCCGTTTCTTTTTCGTCTGCTGAGGGTTCGACTCGTCGGCCATTTGTTTCTCCTCCCCGTCTCGATTCTTTCTCTTGGCCTTGGCCTTGGCCTTGGTGGTGGTAGTGGTCGTGGCGTTCGTCTCCTCCTCTCCCTTTCCCCCCTCCGGCCCCTCCTCCCACCTCTCCAAATTATAATCTCCCTCCCCTATCCTCCTCTCCCCCATCCACCTCTCCGGCGGTATAATCGCCGCCAGAATACTCATCGGTGGATCCTTCGGCGCCGTAACCTGATCCAACAAAACCTTAAAGTTAACCTCAAACGCCTTCTTAACCAACCCGATCCTAAAACTACTCTTCCCAACATCCGTCCCCCCCTCCAAAGGATTCTCAATACACAACGACATCGGCCTATTCATCTGAAAGAAATCGTCAAAAACCTTATCATGAGCCTTCGGAAAATACGCCCCTCCCCCCTCCACACAAATCCCCGTAGTAATATAATTAAACCCCAGCCCATAAAGTTCTAAAAAATCCAACAACAGCCCGCCTAAATTACCGCAACTATATCTGCAACCTGCTGTATCCTCTTTCTCTCTCTGTTGTAAAAAACTAACTACCATTAATTGAACCATAAAAGCACCAACACCACCTTTATAAGGTTCATTCAAACCTCTACATTTAAGAAACTGTTTCAAAACCATAGTTAAAGGTCTGAGGGGCGGGAGGTCTGTTAAGAAACGTCTCATTAATTTACCAGCGATGGGACCGTTAGGGATGTCGAAGGATATATCGACGGAGGTATTTGTTGGACCGTGAGTACATTTAACTAAGGGGATGCGGGTGTGTTCGAGGACTTCGAGGTAGGTTAAGGAGTCGCCCCAGGCAGAGTGGAGGGAGTCCGCGAAGGAACGCATAGGGGATTGTTGGAGGTAGGAGGTGTCGGGGGGGGGGGGGGGGGGGGAGGGGGAAGGGGGGGAGGAGGGGGATTTTAATAAGCAGACGAGGTCGATGTCACTGCCGGGGAGGAGGAGGCCGGTTGACATTGAGCCGAAGATTACTATTTCTGGGAGTTGGGTGTGTGTGTGTGTGGGGGGGGTTCCGCGGAGTGTACGTTAGTTTTTATTGAGTATTCCCGCCTGTGTCGGTCGATCGCCTGTGTCGGTCAGTCGCCTGTGAAAAGCGGTCGCCTGGGCGGTTCCGCTTGGCTGCGCCAGCTCCTTACTCCGCCCAGACTTCCCGCTTTTCACAGACTTCCCTCCCGCCACTCTTCACGTCTCTCTCACCTCTCTCTCCATCAAACGTCTCCTGAATAATAGCGCCAATCTCCTTGACCAAGCCATCCCTCAAGTCCAACTCTTTCGTAGTAGGAGTTACGAGACGAGAGAACTCAACAATCTCATTGTGAAGTCTAGTCAGAGGGTGAGTGTCAGGATCGGGGAGGGAAGGAAGCCAGGGAGGAAGACCGGGGAGGGGAGAATGTGGGTCGAGTTTTTTCGTGTTTTTTGTGTTTTTTTTGGTTGAGTTGCCGGGATTTGTGGAACCTGATAAGGATCCTGAACCGGAGATTGAGGAGGTCACGGATGAAGAGTCTGATGATGAGGATATTGGGGAAGGAAATGCTAGAAAGTCTGAGTCTAGATCGTCGTTGTGAGATGCGTTGTGAGACGCGTTATTTGACATATTAGAACTCCTTTATAAGATGTTGTGAGTATCACGTGTGAGTATCACGTGTGAGTATCACGAGGAATACGAGAATCGATATTCCTTCTTATCGCTTTATTTACGAAACTTTCGATTAAATTGATATATTGCGCTTGTGAAATATGTAAAGTATTATGAGGTCTTTCAATAATAATGGTCGTTTGAATCGTCTAATGGTGCGTCTAATGGTGAGATAAAACAGGGTTAGGATATGACTGGCAAAGTAGGACATAATCATGTGATAATCAGCAGGTGGGAATTGTGCCTGAAATATACGACTACTATTACTACTGATGTTGTATATCTTTCATACAATACATATACGTTATATTCTTAATAAATATTGTTATATCATACCGTATTTGAACAATTATGGACAATTATGGACAATCGAGGGCTGTGGCATGGTGGCGCCGAACTGTCTCATTTATGACATACATAGGCGCTCATTTGTAATATCATTTGTAATATCATTTATGACAATATAATAATAATATAAGTCATAATATAACACTAACAATAAATCATCACAGTCAGTCAAAGACAGCTCAGCTCATCAACCAACCCTAACCAGGTCTTCCGCCTTATCACCCTTCTCCTTATTAAACTTCCAAACCCCTCTCTCTTCCCTCCTCCCCTCTCTTAAAACACAAAATGGGAAAAGGTTCAAACGTCCAAAAAGCCCAAGCCGCTCGCGAGCGCAACCAAAAGAAGCTCGGTAAATCCCCCGAAGAGCGCAAAGAAGCCGCCGCCAAAGCAGCCGCCGACGCCCAAGCCTTCATGTGCACCATCTGCCGTCAGACGTTCATGGTGAACGTTAAAAAGGAGCTGCTGGCAGCGCACGCTACGACGAAACACCCTACGTCAACGCCTGCTCAGTGTTTTACTGCTTTGGTAGGTTGGGATCCTAATGCTCCTGAGCCTGCGGCACAAGCGGCGGTTGTTAAACCGAAGAAGAAGAAGAAGGAGGAGGCTAGTTTGGATAGTCTTCTTGATGCGGGGTTGAATATCGGGAAGAAAAAGAAGAAGTAGAGGGAGGGGAGAGGGGGAATGGAGGGGGGGGGAGAATGAGAGGTAGAGTGAAAAGAAAAGGAAAGAGAGAAAGAGTAACACATTTTTTAATTTTAGATGTTTCTTTTTACAACGTTTTGTTGTTTCAGGTCTCAGATACGTGTAACACACGTGTGTGTACTACGTTTTCATAGCTTGTTCGGTTTGTTCCCCTTCTGTCCAATTTTCTTCATATACCTATTAACCCTCCATCTAAGTACAGGGTTCTTCCTAGTCTCTTCGAGCATTTTATTGAACTCCTCGCTGTTCAAACCGTACTTTCGGACGATGTCCTCGGCCAGGAGGGGGAAAGCTTCGCAGACTGTTTGAATTTTTGGGGATAAAAATGGGAGGATGTTTGGGTCGCATACACGGAGGTTGTTTGGGAGGTTACGGACGTTGAGGCTCCGTTTGAGGGCTGTGGTCTGGGAGTCTCGGAGGTCCTCTATTTCGTCGAGGGTGTGGGCGAAGTTTTGGAGGCGGCGCTTACGGGCGAGGGAGAGGAGACGGAGGGAGGAGGGGTCTTCGATTAGGGGGACTTTGGAGAGGGAGAGAGAGGAGGAAATGCGGTAGAGGTAGGCTTGTTCCATGATGCGGGCTGAGAGAGTTTGGGAGAGAGTTTGGAGAAGGTGTGAGATGAATGAGGGAGGTTGAGAGGGAGGGAGTAAGCCTGTAAGCCTCACAAAAGTCATACAAAATAATATATTCCATCACCCACCTTTTAATTCTTCGTCCTTCGCGATTTTGCGCGACACAGAGTTGAACTGTGATACTGTGAGGCCCAGAGAGCGTATGACCTTGGAACTCTTGACAACATTATTCTGGCAAGCCCTCGCGATGCTCGGGTGGCGGTCGCAGTTTTTGGGGGAGCAAATTTCGGAGGAGAGGAAGGCGCGGGAGAGGAAAGGGACTTTCTGAAGGGCAGTCGCTTGGAGGTTGTCGCGGAGGGGTTCGGTAGCGGCCAGGGCGGCTGCGTAACGGTCGTAGAGGGATTCAGAGGGGGAGAAGAGGGTGACCATTTTTATAGGAGCGGTGGCGGTGGTGCTCGGAAGGCTGGTAGTGGTAGCGATAGGGTTAGTCAACGGATAGAAACGATATAGGTTACGTCAGACAGGTTGAGGAGTGAATGATGTTGCGCAATGGTACAATTTGTTTAGGGGGAGGATTGTGGGAGGTTGAGGGCGGAGGGGATGAAGGAAGAGGGACAGCCGACGAACGAAAGGACAGGTGCGTTGGATTGAAGTGGATGACAGCCTCAGAACAGTCGTTTGTCTGAAGTTATGTGGGCCATTGTGCGAGGAGTGGGCTTTGGCCGTATCTCACCTCGTATCATCCTCATCATTTCTATCCCCTAATCCTCGACCGCCTCGCAATTTAATTGCTCTCGATCGGCTCAAGGAGGAACAATTCGCGTACGAACTTGCCGCCAGGACGAGGGCGAATAATCGTAGGAGACGGCACATTGCAGGGATTTTGGGCATATCACTGGATTGGGAGAGAGTAAATCGGTTTTGTGGCGGCTGTGTTTGTTCACTAGCGGGTACGAATATTCGGCATCCACTGAATTACACTCGACACTCTCGACTTCTGTGACGAACTTTACTGAATGGCGTCGGAATGTCCTTTTTCAGCAGTTCCTTCAGCTTCAGATCACGGTGTTCAAAGTGGTGGGCGTTCGTCTGCTCCTGCAGCGGTTGCTACGAGCGGATGGTTGACCGAGCTGCGGTCTAGGTCGGAAGCAATCGAGACCGTCGGCGAATTTAAATCCTCGATCATAATCTCACCCCGCGCTCCCGACATTTTATCCACCGCAGCGGTAAAAGTTTTTTTTCCGATCGATTCGCTGAGCGCTCATCATCTCTCAGAAGTGCTAAAGGGGCAGAGTAAGACTTTCTTTTCGTCGCCGACCAGCCAGCCGGTCGGAACACCATGTTGGCATCCTACGGTACGGGGTTCAAGTACAAGAACTGGTTGGTTTTAGACGGCTGCGGTCTGTTCTGCGCCGGTATTACTTGGTTCCTGCACATTTGGGCGGCGTGGGTCGTCATAACCAAGGTCCTGGACCCGTGGATGGGGCCGGGGGCAATCACGACAATGAAGCTTAAGAAGGGCGAGAAGTTGGAGGACCTTGGAGACCCGGAGCTTCTGCCCACTCACAAGAATATAGTGATGTTCACCGTTCACTGCTTGGCGTTCCTGACCATAGCGGGGTTGGCGCTGGCCGGGCACGGCAAGGCTATGACAACGAATCCCGGGGCAGTGCCTGAGCTCGCCGCGCCCGTCGGGACGGTCTTCTCCGGGCCCGAGGGCACGAAGGTGAGTTTTGTTTTGTTTTGAGGGCGAGGGAGCGATGCGAGAACCGTTGCGAGCCCAAGAACCGAGGCCGCTTGCGGCTGACACCACGATAACCATGTATATATAACTATGAAGCGAATGATTTTTTTGTATGTTGTGCTGGTGTCTCACCCCTGCTGTCCGCCGTTCGCCCGCGCTAGGATGAGGACGAGACGAAGGAGACCGACGTCCTCCTGGAGGAAAAGGGAAAATCAGACGCCAGCGGCGGCGTGGAGAGGAGGAATGGGAATAGTAACGGAGGAACGAACGCCGAAGGGGAAGGGGACGAGGAGCAGGCAATAAAGCCCAAGCCCAAGGTTCCGCACAGGACTTGCAGAAGGTGCGGCCCCAAGTCGTTCAAACCGCCCAGGGCCCACCACTGCAGCATCTGCAACCGGTGTGTAGTAAAAATGGACCATCACTGCCCTTGGGTGAACAACTGCGTCGGGATAGGGAACCACAAGGTGAGAGGGTTTGGAGGGAGGAGGCTGGAGATTTGGGGACGACGGTGACGACTAACACCACGCTTTCTTTGGGCGCAGTTCTTCATTCTCTTCATTAGCTACACCTTCCTTTCCTGCTTCTACTCTCTGAGCCTCGTCATGTACCGCTTCTTCACCTGTATGAATGTAATGCGAGGTGAGACGTGGGATAGGGTGCGAGGAGCCGAGGTATTTGCTGACGTCAATCCTCTAACTCTCAACTTAATTAATGTCTCGCCGTCTCGCCGCTGTCGCAGGGCCGGCCTGCATGCACAAGCCCTCAGACACGCTTCCAATTATCCTTCTCGTGATCGAAGGTGTGCTGTTTGGGTTGTTCACGAGCTGCATGATGCTCGACCAGTACACTGTCGTTACCACAAATGTCACGCAGATCGATAGGCTCAAGGGAGGAGACGAAGTAGGTGAGTTGATTTGGGACTCTTTGAGTTTGGTTTAGGGTGTTGGGAGGGTGGGTGTGGGGTTTATTGGACGTATTCCTTTTCGGACGTGTCTCTTGAGAGAATCTAACAAGTTTATACCGCCCACACACACAGCCCCAGATCACGAAGTAAACGAGACTTTTGGAGGGGACAAGGGGGCAGAGCTTGACTGGTTTCTACCAACAACTGTAGTCTTCCCGAGCAGCATGAAGGAGGAAATATACGGATTCTGCGTGCCTTGTGACGATAAGGAGGAAAACTTTGCAAGAATGGCAACACTAGTGTAGGGTTATGGATTATTGTATTTTATTTAAAGAATGAAATATTTGTAACAACTTTATTTGTAACCCTCCCCTTTCTCCCTTCCTTTCAGCCAAATGCGAAAGAGGAGTGCCAAGATTGTTCCATTTTCAGCAACTCGAGAGATTCATATTTCAAAGGGATAGAATTTAGAGGAGGAGGCGAAGAGCATAGTGCAATATGGTACTGTTAGATAAAAGAAAACATTCACATTTTGGTTATTTAAAATTTTTCCGGTGCTGTGTTGTTGTTAAACGATGCCGATGCTAAGAATCGTCTTTGTCTGAGGGTTAGGTGGCTATAATTACACAAGCTGTTAGGGTTATGGTTAGGGTTATGGTTTGGGGTTAGGGTTAGGGTTAGGGTTAGGGTTAGGGTTAGGGTTAGGGTTAGGGTTAGG
>BRXX01000317.1:0-39421 GCA_030267905.1 Triparma verrucosa
CCTAACCCTAACCCTAACCCTAACCCTAACCCTAACCCTAACCCTAACCCTAACCCTAACCCTAACCCTTTTGACCGAAGAGAGAGATCGACTTGCGGATCTGGTAAGTGACAATCTGATGGAGGAACTCGCTGTCATAGTCGATGACCTCGACCCGAAGCCAACAGATGCTGTGAGCAAATACAAAGCGTTAAAAGAGCTGAAAGAGGCGAGGAGTTCTGGGAGGAGTCCGAGGAGGAGACGGAGGAGGAGGATGGAGAAAGAAGGTGAAGAATGGTGAAGTAAATAAGCTCAAGTCGTCTATGCTTTTATTATAAAAATTTAAAACTTCAACGGTTCTTTTTCAGGGGCTCTCAAACCCGGCCTCTTCGCTGCTGATCGTTCTTGACCGCTTCTTCGGACTTGCGCACCCCAAGCTGCTGAGCACGTTGTCGTCGCTGTTGCCGTTCCTCTTGTTCTTGTTTCCCACATGGTGGTGCGTCGGATTTCTCATCGGTGAGAGGGCCCTGCTCTTGATTTTCTTCGCCCGCCTCACTTTTTTAGTTTTCGCCCCCCCTGCGGCTGCGAAGTGGGCCAAGTCCTTCCCCTTCGCAGCACTGCTGTAGTGCTGCCTCATTTTTCCTCCCGGCACAAACCCTCCCTCGTCCCCCGAGTCCTCGTGGTACTCTCCCAGGTCGGACGAGAGACTGCGAGGTTGCTTCATGCAGCGCGGCTGCTTCTTGGCGCCGAAAGGCGGGGCGGACGGGGGGGTAGTGGAGGCGGTGGCGGTGTTGGCGGTGGAAGTGGAGGACATCGAAGAGGACGACGAGGACGAAAACGAGGCGGAGGTGTCGCATTCGCTCACGGGCGTGAAGGGGATCCTTGAGGAGGGCGCGGCGATCGATATTCTAGAAAGGCCCGAGGCTCCCCCGAAGTCGCGCCTCTTCTTGATCACAGGCGGGGACGCTAAGAACAGCATGGGGTTCGGAGGCAGGGAGGAGGAAGTTTCCGAAGTTTCTTTCGTCGAAAGCATTTTCGCGGCGCCCCCCAGGGCCGCCCTCACGGGCGCCCTCGCGGGGCTGATCTGGGACTTGTTCCTGATCTTGCACACGTCCGTCATGATGCCGCTGAGCTCGTCTATCGCCTCCGCCGCGGAGCAGCCCCTCCTCTCCCTCAGCACCTTCACGGCCCTGGAGACAGCCAGCGCCCTCGCCGCCTCGCTCACGGAGAGCTCAGGCTGCTGCTCCAGGATCGCCGAGAGCTGCTGCGGGCTCGTGGCCGGGGGCGGATGCGGCGGCGACACGGGCACGTCAGCCTCTCCCTCCTCAGACGGCTCCACATGTGCGCTGCCCTCTAGCCCCTCTGCAGCGGCTAATAGCGACTTTGTGAGCAGGTCCGCGGCCTCGTCGCGCGTCAGGGACTGGTCGCTGTTCATACTGAGCCCTGACTGCAACGCCAGGGTGCAGCCCCTAGCCGTAGCCTTGAAACGAGCCAAGGCTGCGGGGAGTACCCTTCGATTTTGAGAATCGGTATTCTTGTGCTGGCTGCTCTCCTCGATGACCGTCATACTTTTTTAATTAAAGTTGGCGTTCCGAACGGTGGTAGAAAAGCTTGGTAATTTCAGGTAGATAGAAGCGATGGAATTTAAGACTGTAAAATGCAATGCAGCAAAATTGGAGATTTGATTCTTCTTCTCCTCCTCATTTCCTCAATTCTCATTCTACCAAAATTTGCCAGTTCAACTACTACGTCAGGGACCAACCTAAAAAATAATACAGCTCTATAACAGCAACATCCCCTAAGCTTCCCCCGATCTCCGACTGTGTCTCCCGCCGTATTCCTCAGATACAAACAGGAAGTACTGATCAATTCCACCTGCCCCTCCCCCTCCCCTTTCACATAATTTCAGACGAACTTCGTTCTAAAGTCGCCCCTCCTATCTCCCTTCCCATCGAATCATGTTCGGTCAGTTCCCGTTCTACAATTTTGGGGGTAACGGCGCGAACGGAGGCCAGAGAAATGATAAGAAGGTGAGGCGGGAGCAGGTTCAGACAGTTAACATCACAGCTTCGAGGAGAACACAGTTTTAAGGCGGGCCGCCGCCCTGCGCGTTTGAACGCACGCCCCTGAGCCCTTTCAATGACCCCCTCGTTGCCCTCGACGCCCCAAGTTCACCACCCTTGACCCCCAACTCACCCCAACAAACCCCCAGACCCCCCAGGGCCGGCCGCCCATGGCCGCAACCAAGGCCCCGATGCCTGTAATCGACGAGACCTACCATGACCACCTTCACGACGATATAGAGGACGACGAGGCCTTCAGGCGCAAGAATACCGGCGGCGTCACCAACCCCTTCCCCGAGAAGCTCATGGAGATGCTCGCCGAGGCTGACCCTATCTACATCGGCTGGCTCTCCCACGGCCGCGGCTTCAAGATACGCGACCAGAAGGGCTTCGTGGACAACGTCATGCAGCTGCACTTCAAGCACACCAAAATTACTTCCTTCCAGCGCCAGCTAAACCTGTACGGCTTCCGTCGCCTCACCAGGGGGCCTGATACTGGCGCCTACTTCCATGAATACTTCTTGAGGGACATGCCGCGCCTGTGTGTGAGGATGAGGCGCCAGAAGATCAAGGGTACCGGCCACAAGCCGCACCATGACATTGAGAAGGAGCCCGATTTTTATCGCATGGAGCCTGTCGGGCCCATGACGAAGGAGCAGGTGAGACGATTTCGATGTTGCGTAATCGCCACCACATAAATATATTGCCCGCCCACTCACCCACCCTCGCAGCAACAAGAATTCGCTGATATAGCAGGAGGAACGAAGTTAACGGAAGGAGGGGGGGCAAGCAATGATAGGGGACGAGGAAATTCAAACGGGTCGATGATGTCCGACGACAGTGGGATGCTACCGCCGCCCCCGTCCCTGTCGCAGCGGCTCAGTGGTAGTTTTGGGGGCGGCAGGTTGACGAGAACAATTTCAACCATGCTCAGGAGGGTCTCCTCCCTCGGAAGTGAGGGTTGGGACGAGCAGCCTCCGGACAGCCTGGACGAGGAGATAGCTGTCGATTTCGACGAGATCTTCAAGGGCGATGGAAGCGGCGACGCCGGGGAGGTAGGTGCCCAAACACACCCCAACGCCAAACCTCAAACCTGACACAAAAACACAATGCCCAACCCCCCCCCACCTCAACCCACAGCTCGGAGGCACCTCCAGCAGCCACGTGAAAGAAACCGCCCAAAATCTAATTAACTTTAGCGGGAACAGCACGACCTCTACCCAAAGCATGCTAATCAACTCAACGGATGGTTTTCAAACGAGCGACCGCAGCATGAACGATATGGGGGGGTCATCGGGGAGGAGAAAAATTTAGGTTTTCAACTAACAAAACAACTAAAACAAAAGGAGGAAGTGTAGGGCGAGGGTGATAAAAAAGAAAGGACGAAAACATTGAAATTCAAACCTATGTGCACTTTTATTTTCCTTTACGTCTGTTTGAAGTGGGCTGGCAGGTCGTACACCACCTGGGCGGGCGCTCCCTTTCGCATCCCCCCGCCTGGAGTCACTCCCGGGATGGTGTACGTGAACAAGTGGTTGACGTTGAACTCGTACTCTAGCTCTCCTCCGAGGTCGACGGGGAGCTGATCGACAGCGATGTACTTTTGGAGCTCCTTCGGCCCAGACAAGAACCTTATCTTTGCTGCCGTGTCGGGGTCGAAGAAGACCTTGACGATGGTCCATAATGTCCGGAAGAGCACATTCGCGGGGATCACGTACGCCCGCTTCATGCGCTCCGGGTAGTGATTCGCGAGCGTCTTCCCGATGTTCTCGGCCCACGCCAGGTCCCTGTTCTTCTTCTCCGCCCTCGTTCTGTTGTATACTATGGTGAACTTGTCCATCGGATCGTCGAGGATTTCGGCCGTTACTATCTCGAGGAGGAAGAAAACTGAGTTCATATGTGATTCGATGGTCGAGTAGGTGTGAGAGCCCATCTCGTGGGCATGGAGGTAGATCACGAGGTCGCCCTCCTTGTCTCTCCCCATCATGACGTACTTGCCCCTGGAGCAGTCCTCCTTCACCCTCTCAAACGAAATGGGGAACACGTCCTGGCGCCACTTGATGTGGTCGACAATTCTGTCCGTGGCGTCTTGCAGCTTGAACTTTGAAGCCCGGAAAAACCTGAGCAGCACCGCAGACTCTATCTCGGGGAACTGTAGCTTGAGATGTTTGATTCCATTCTCCTCCTTTGTCGTGAGCACAAACTTGCCCGTTAGACTGCGACGAGCGAAGAGACGAGTTAGAGTCATGTTGCAGTGATAGTGATGGTGACATATTAGTAGTAGTTAGGGGCGCTTTCGCTCACCTCACGCTTTCCTTTCGGAGGCTGGTTTCGCCCATTGCGTGCAAGTCCCCTTCACTTTCTCTCTTTTTGCCGCCCTTGAAATTGTTGAAGAGGAGGTCGTCAACATTCTCGCCCCTCTCCCTAGCGTCTTCCAGCAAAGTCCTGCGACGGTCCTGCAAGTTCTTCACCCAAGCCAGCGCCACCCCTGGAGTTTCTGCCTTCAGCTGGTACTTCCTCGAGCCGTCTGCCAAGTCGAAGCAGAAAATGCAGCCGTTCCCGTCTCCGCTAATACTAATATTGGTCATTTGTCTTATGTCGATGGCCGCCAGGGGCACCTCGCCCTGGTGATTCGCAGCCGAGAAGTATTTGATGTAGGCCGAATCTGTAGACGATAGAGAGAGAGGGAGAGGGGGGAGGGGGGGGAGAGAGTCAATAACTACAAATAACACAAATATTAAAACACCTTCGACTCACCTATAACGAAGTACCGCTTCTGCCAGCCAGAGTGCGTTGACGATTTTTTCTTCAAGTATCCGTCCATCTTCTTAAAGGTATCCAAGAGGCTCTCCGTGGTGTCACTCATGTTGGTCACGGAATCCCTATACTTTCCGTTCTTCCACTTTTGAACAATCGGGCGCGACTTCGCGCTCGCTGCGGGAGAGAGAGGCAGCTTCTTGGGGCTTATCACATCGCCCGGACTCGCGCCGTGAACCCCGTGGAGGTGACTGTTTATATTAGGTATGTGCTGTGGCGAAGCTGCGGCCATTTTTGGTTAGTATTCGTACGGAAACTCGCGCACGAAGTGATAGCGGTCACGCGATGACATGAATTGAACACGTACCTATGAAACCTCTCTCGCCGTCCTTCTCTGTTAGCAGATAGATTGCCGCAATCTGAAGTACTACTAGCAAAAAGAATAACGAGACTGGTGAGGGGCACGACGCCACCCACTCGCGCAAGTCGGCGATTGACGCGTCTGTGAGAAGGCCCATGCTGCTAGATCTCAACTAGGATCTACGGGAAAAGGCTGAAAAGGCTGCAGCTGCAGGTGATGGGCGGGGCTGTTCAGGTCAATTCAGGTTTGTCAATCAGCGTGGGCGACGCACCGAACCAAATTCTGTCGCAAGGTATGGAGAAGGATAATATTAGCTTCCACGTGTGCAATATTAGTATCAAGAATTCCCAAACGAGTAAGCCAAGTTTAGCGGAGGCTGACATGCTCCCTCTCAACACCAGGCACAGGAAAATGGAACTGTCAACAAAACAAGGTCTGAAAGCCTCTACAACTACCCACGCTCTTATTATGTCGGCCATCGATGGTCTAGATAATGACACGTTCAGCGCTGTTACCATGTTCCTCTCTCTTACGGACCTAGGCTTTTCTCTCCAAGTATCGCGAATGTTCTTCAGACAGATTTGGAGCAATGAACACCTTTGGAGGAAGCTGTGCGAACGAGTTTGGGCGGGTAAGTGGATTATGTGAGGAGGGTAGGCAGGCTAGCAATCCTAACCCTTCTCTCTCTCTCTCTCCATCTCCAGATAAAGTCTATGTACCATCCGGCCTAGAGGAACTGTCGAGGGGTGCGGAACACGTGAGAATGAAAAAGACGGAGACGCTGTCGAAGCTCAAGGCAGATAACAGCGTCAAAGAGCTGAAGATGAAGCTTCTCAGGGCGGACGTCAATCACAATTCGATCAGCGGCTGCTTTGAGAAGAGCGAATTTGTCCACCTTCTCTACGATACGAGCCTGAGCAAAGAGAACCCGACGAAGGCGGACGGCTCAGACGAGTTCTGGATGGACAGGCACCACTACAACCCCTTCATGTCGGAGGCCATGTTAGTGAAAAACGTCAATTCAGCCGCCTTTCTTGGCTCGACCCCGGCGTGTTCCTTCATTGCTCTGAAATTGTCAATAATTGACTCGGAACGAACGAACATCACTTCTGACGAACTGCAGAGCTTCACATTTAATGTCAGATGCCGCATGGACGGTCCCTTCGCCCAGCTGATTGCTGACGATCCGTTTTGGCAGGGAGTGGGAGCTGGGCGTGTAAGATTTCTAGACCCTACTGACGGCTCAAAAATGAGCTGGGTCTGGCCGAAGGACAAACAGGGGAGAGCCATGAATCCTTTTGTACAGATGGGCATGACGGAACAGATGGATTCAATGAGTTGGGGGCTCATCAATATGAATAGACAAGTACAAATGTTCTTTGCTGGGCAGCGAGGGCCAATAGAGGTGATTGCGCGGCACCCAATCACTTGGGGGTGGGTCTTGTTCTCGGAGGCGACGGTGTGGTCCAGTTGGGAGTATACAAAAGAGGAATTGAATCACCGTGTTCTGACGAGGGGTATCAGAGACTCGGATGTTGACCATCAAGATCCCACTTCATTCTACGCTAGAAGCATGGCCGAAATGGGCAAAGAAAGTACTGCCGGTCCTTGGTAAATTTGATTTTAAAATGTTCATAAGTTAATTCCACTCAAAAGAAGTTATCCTCTTCATCCTCGCCCCCTCCCGCGTCCCCGACGTTCTGGAGATAATGATTTAGCGACTTGGGCGGAGGCGGAGTGGATCCGAAGAGGCTGGTTGCCGAGGGTTTGAAGTTGCCCATGCTAACCGACCGGGTTATTCCCGCGCTTATCGTCTCGTTATTCCGTGCCGAAGACATCGACGACAAGAAGTCCTGCGCCGTCGTACCCAGGCCGCCCAGCCCTCCCCCGAATCCCTTTCCAGCGTCCATACTTGGGAGGTCGACGGAGGAGAAGAACCTCTTCTCCCGCGTCGAAATCTTCGTCAGACTCTTCAACAGTTCAGCAACCTCATCGACGTCGTTGAGGAACGACTCGGCTTCGCTCGGCTTCTTTCCCACTGTGGCCGTAAAATACTTGATGTTAGGGGCCACTGCTAGCTCCTTGATCTGGTTCGTTGACTTCCCCACCCTCCTTATCTCCTTCACCTCCTTCCCAATGCTTTTCATTTCAGTGAACATGGGCTCGTCGCAGTTGTCGTCGCCCAAGATGAGCGTGAAGTCCACGCGCTTAGCGCTGGCGGTATTCGACGAGTCCTGCCCCTGCGAGATCTTGCGCTCGCGCTTCGTCTCGAGGGCCTCTAGGACCCTGCGCAGGAGCACTCCCTTGTCGACTCCCTTCGGCCGGACCTCGATGTACCCGCCAGAGCCCTCCCCGCCGCGCAGGACGTCGACGTTGAAGTTCTTGAGAACCGACTGGAGGTGGTCTTCGAGCTCCTTCGCCTGCAGCGCGCCAAAGTCCGGGTCGGCGTCGCGGTACTGCCACAGGATCTTCGACTCGGTCTGCTCGATGTAAGACCCGTGAGTTCGCGAGCAGTACACCTCCATAATCGTCAGAGCGGCCGGTCTCCAGCTGCGGTCTTGTCCCGAGACCATGACTTCCCAGTTCCTCTGCCCGTCGCTATTCCTTCCGTCGCAGTGAGGCATCGAATAGTACATGCCGTGCTCCGCCGCGAGGCCGAGGCCCTTTACTGACCCTAGGGTCTCGGTGAGGGCCGAGCGCTCCTTTCCGGAGACGACGAAGACGACGTTCTTGGGATCGGAGCACAGCGAATTGAGGGTCTCGATGAGCTCCTCCTGGGGCGTGCTTCTCTTCTGCGTAGAATTGGCCTTCGTAAGGGCGAACCTGCGACGAGCGAAGCGAAACGAAGCCGATGAGTTAGAATTAAATTGTGTTCAGTAAGGTGACTCTCGGACGTCGCTCTCACCTGGAGATATTCGACTTGTCGTCAGTGTCGTTGAGGATGGTCCCGCCGTAGTCCAGCATGATGACCCTCCTCTGTGCCATGCGGTACGACTTGCCGACCTTGTTCGTATCCAAGGCTGTGAAACCTGAATTCATGCCGAGCAGGCGGAAACCCAACCCGAGGCCCGCCCCGGAGTACTGAGTCGTCTCGGCTGACTTCTTGACGCCCTTCAGGTCCAGCAAAACCGCCATGGCCCAGCGCGTAATGGTAACGCGGTTCACGAACTCCGAGTCGTACTTCATCCTCCTCCTGTGCTCGTCGACGTCCATCTCCAAGCTGCATTCTATCGCGTGGGCAATGTCAGCGACCTTCCAGGGGTTAACGTGGATGCTTCCACGCATGACGCGGGCGCAGGACGCGAACTCTGAGAGGATGCAGATGCCTGGGCGGATCCTGACAGCGCCAGCCTCCCCGCCGTCGGACCTCCTGTAGTTGTCGATGCCGACGCTCAGGGCGTCAGAGTGAGCCACGACGAACTCCATGGGAAGGCGGTTGAGGCCGTCCCTGAGCGAGGTTATGAGGACGACGTCCGCAGCCCGGAGCAAGGCCACGCGCTGCATCAGCCTCATTTCGGCCTCGGTGCACTCCTGGAACTGAATCGTACCAGGGTACTTGACGTTGACTCTCTCCACAAGCCTCATGAGCTCGTTCCTGGTGGCGAGGTAGTCGTCTCCGCGCTCGAAGGCGCTGATTCCCATTTGAATGAGGGCGATCTTGCCGCGGTACTCCGGACGGCGGTCGAGGAAGCGCTCCAACCCCAGAATTTTAAGCGGCGCCCCCTTGAGGTTCTCTAGACGGTCGATGGCGCACATCAAAACCTTGCCCTTGAACTGCTCCTTGATGCCCTTGACCTTCTCCTGAGTAGTGGGGTGGTCGAGGCACTTCTTGAGCAGCGAAGCGTCAACGCCAGCGTGTATGCTCGTGATGGTGATGTTGCGGCCGTTGCTCTCCACGGCCAAGTTGTGGCCTCCGTAGGTGTCCGGGACCATGGCGGCCGTGAGGCCGAGGAGCCTGCGACAGCAGGTCAGGAAATGGCGAGAGTACTCGTATAGGTGGAACCCGATCTGGTCGGCGTTGAGCATGCCTCGAAGGAGGTCCTCGCGGCACCAGAGCGTCCTGAAGATCTCGCTCGAGGGGAAGGGAGTGTGCAGGAAGATGCCGATTTTGGCTAGCCTGCCCACCTTCCTCGACAGCATCGAGGGGAGGACGAGCAGCTGAAAGCCGTGGATCCAGATCAAGTCCCCCTCGTTGAAGTGCTGGACGATGACGTCGCTGAAGGCCTTGTTAACCCGCGTGTAAGCCGACCAGAGCTGGGCCTGCTTGCCCCCGTCTGCGATTTAGTTGGATTGGACGAAGGAGTTAGACGCATATACAGTAGTAGCGTAGAGGTAATAGTGAGCCTATGCATTTCTCACCTCCGTGCGCCGGTCCCATGACGTGGTCCGAGTCGAAAATATTGTCCGACCCCTCCGAGGACGGGTTGCCCATGGAATCGTCCGAGTCAACCTTGGTGCTGTTCCTGCTGTTCGCGCTGTTGGCCATGGAGTGTGCCGACTCTGCGCCGTGGAGGGAGGAATCGAGGCCGGCGTCGGCGTCGACGCCGCCGTAGTTGTAGACGGAGGAGACGTTGTGGAAGACGGGCCAGAGGATGCCCTTGCAGAAGCCGTTGTAGGCCTCGCCGAACACCTCGACGTCGACCCACACGGGGACGCAGTTGAACTTGGCGAGCAGGCGCTCGACCTCCGGTCTGCTCTCCTTCGGGACCCCAGCTTCGGGACTGCAGTGTATCGGTTGGGAGTTATATATATTAGTATGGAATTTTTTGCTCCCCTTGGCATTGTTAATGTTACGGGGGAATCTTCTCACCTATCATTATCAATCCTCTTACTGCTACTAACATTCCCATGCCAACCCCTCCACTTCACCGTACCTACTCTCGTGACTCTCATGTCGGATTCCATGGAGAGGAGGTTCTCGTAGTCCCAGTCTGCGGTCCAGGAACCGTCGGATTCGGAACGGGAGAGGATTATTGGAAGGAATATTGATACAACGATTGCGCCGTCGGAGCTGCAAGGGGGAGGGGGTGTTGGTGGGGGGGGGAGGGGGAGTGTTCGCGTATCTCAGATTTAACGTCTCACCTGGTAAAACCTTGGAACTGATCCTCGTTCCTAGGAGGGACGGGAAGCGGTGACGTGGGGGGGAACACAGGGGTGGAGTCGCTGAGCCTCTCAGCCTCGCCCCACTTTACGCTCTTGTGGGAGTCGGACTTGCTGGTTGGGCTCTCGAGGTTAGTGTTGGTAACGTCTTTGAAGCTCTTCCTGAAAGCGAACCTGCCGTTGGCAAGGTTGATTTTACTCTGCCTGCAGAAGGCGTAGTTCTGCTGGCTGTTGTTCTGCTGGCTGTCCTGACCGTCAACCACCTGTCCAACCACACTGTCAGCTTTGGAGAAGACGTCCGACACGATCATGATCAGGGGGTCGTCGGTTGAGTCGTCGACGGGGACGCCGTCTTGGTCGACGTTGGGAAGGGCAGCCCTGAGGGTGCGGGGTTCAGCGCTCGTCTCCCACCTGTTGAATTTCCCCCCAGTGAAGAGAGCGTACTGGTACGATATATTTAGCTGCGGTTGAGCTGTAGTTTGGGACGTCATTGAAGTATTGAATGAAGTAGCATTAATAGGAAGAGCTATTGACGTCTCATAGTAAGGATATGACTCTTGAGTTGTGTGTAGGGTAATGGCTCGTGAAATCTCATTATTTCCTAATGATGGTGTGTTACCAACAATCTTTATGGCTTCACCGTGTCCTAAACCTACAGCTTTACATGAGAATGCAACAGAGAATGACATGATGTGACAGATAAAGGTGCAGCAGACACACAGCAGCAGCAGTGAAGAGGAAATTAAAGGCTCTACTTTATCCCGCGTGGGTCAGCAGGCGAGCGCCGAAAGATTGAGGATGGATTTATAGACCTTTAAACGCGCCCCTACTGATAATTGAATAACTATTTGACGCGCTACACAGTAGGAGGAGTCAATGGAACTCGAATAATAATAATATGCTCGTTTATTTGGAAAATTTAAGGAGGGTCGTATGCACTTTTGCAGGAGAGCATTTCAGAAACATGGAAAAGCTCTAAAAGCTCCACAATCACATGGAAAACGCATTAAAAAGAAAGCCGGAAACGACAGCGGCTAAGGAGGAGACCAAAATTCCCAGGGTCGTCTCTTCAAACGCAGAGGGCGTCGAAGAGAAGGAGAATGAGCCAAACTCCCTCCTTCCCTCCCTCCGGGAAGAGGGGAAGCAGTCAGGAGTTGATTTCTCAATGATCCTAGAAGCGCACGGTGTTAATGGAGGTGCAGAAGCTGCAACGACTGAACAAACGATGGGGGGTACTGTCGCTACAACGACAAAAATAACGACACCATCAGCAACAACAACCGCGGAGTCCAAAGACTCCATCACAGACTCCATCACAGACATCATTGACATTCCCAAGATCCTCGGCCTTAAAGACGGCGAGAAAATATCTGTAATGTGGGAGCTCGAGCAGGGTCCCGGCCTCGAGCTCAAACGCCACTGGTGGCCCGCTACGCTCTTACCTTGGGACGGTCGCGTCCACACCATGATCGATGAGGAGACGAATGATTCACAGACCGTACCCCTACGTCTCATAAACTACGAGCCTTCAGTTGAGTTGGGTTACCCCGATGAGACGTTGAGTGAGTGTGCGTTTTTGGGGGATCATCTGGTGTACGATCTGGGGGAGGATAACACAACCATGTTCAGGTTGGAGGGAGAGGTGTGGGAGCCTTCTGACGTTGATTTGACTGAGGCGGACGTGGATGGGGGTGCGGGTGTGGGTGTTGGGGTGGGTGGGGCTGGGGCTGGGGCTGGGACTGGAACTGACCTTGGGGGGAATGTCGTGGCGGGTAGCAGTAACCCTGGCGAAGCCGTAACATTCGACCTATCCCGTGACGGTTTGGAAAACTTTCTCAACGGCCTCCTCGCCGAAGCTCTCCAACGGGTCTCGGGAAACTTCACGAACCTCTCTCCGGCGAAGCAACATATGGTGGCCGAGGTCGTAGCCAAGAGCAAACCGGTCCTGCTAGAGTCCATGGTCAGGAAGCTAGAAGGGGTCACGGAGGTCACCATGGAACACATCAAGGCCATCATGGACGACGTCGGCGAGACCATAGGAAGCATTCGCGAGGAGGCGATGAAAGGCTAGGGTGGGAGAGGGTTAGGGAGAGTTGGAGGGGGGGGGGAGGAAGATGAGATGCTATTATGATTGATACAAAAATTTGATTTGAGAACAAGGTGTCTTTCATTTTGTAAGTATTATTATTACCGCTTGTGGACTCCCCGCCTGTGTGTGCGCATCAAAAGGTCTCACCCCTTCGTTGTAAATCATCTGCTCGTATTCACACGCCGCATCGCTCGCCAACGAAGTTGTCCACCGAAAACACCAAAAACACCAAAAACACCGAAAATTTTATTTTCAAATTTTAGGCATATTATTCATTTTGAGGCCTCGAAGAGAATTAATATGCTATTTTAAAGGACCAAAACATTTTGAGAGAAATAATTTTTGAAGAAAAATTCAAATCAATTTTTTGTCCTTTTAAGTGGTCAATTCTTCCTCATAGAGATCTTAAAGTGAAGAATATGATAATATTTATGAAAATATATATTTTTTGAAAATCACAAAACAAGGCCTTTTTTTGAAAAGTCTACTGCATTTCTGAATTATCAAAGGCCCTGGAGTGAAGAATATGACAATAATCGACCACTAAAATTCATTTTGCCGTGAGATGAATTTAGCTTGGAAATCGCAACAGAACGAATTGGCGTTTACTGGCGTTTTCTACGTCTGCCGTGTTGACTGGTTTCTACACGTAGACTTCAGCTAGTCTCTCATCTGTTACTGTAACTCCTGAGCGCCTCAGTAGAATATCCATCCCCCCTCTAAAACGCTCTGTCGGGTTTTCACCTCTGACAATTCAGCAAACAGGCATCCACCATGAACGGCTTCGGCATTATCGCCGCCTGCACTAAGCGAGCTCGGGTGATCGGGCAGAACGGGGGGATTCCGTGGGTTCTGAGGGAAGACCGCGACTACTTCAAGCGCGTCACGAAGGACGCAGCGTTGCTCATGGGCAGAGCGACTTGGGAGGAGTCCAATATTCACCTGCCTCACTCGCGCGCCACCATAGTGATGTCCCGCGACGCCAGTTTCCGCGATTCGATCAACAAGATCCCGAACGTTTCCACGGTGTCCTCCTTCTGCGAGGCGCTGGATGCTGCGAATAAACTCATAACCTCCGACACAGTTGCTCCTGATGCTGTGTGGGTCGTGGGCGGTGAGGCCGTGTATGAGCGGGCCCTCACGCATTCGCTCGTGCGCGAGCTGCATTTGACCGAGATAGACTTGGCCGCGGAGGAGGAGGAAAAAATAATAAGCGCAAAGCGAGTTGCAAGGTTCCCTTCTGAAGAGTTGTGGAGTGAAATGTATTCCAAATTAGATACAGTGGAGGGCGCGAAGTCTGGACTGGACGGGCTTCCCACCTACAACTTCAATAGATATATAGCAAATAGCACGTAAAGAAAAAGATCATTCATTCATTCATAATAACTAAACGTTGAAGAATTCCTGCACTGCCTTATCAATAGTCATTGTCTTGAAGAGAGATGCGAAACCACCTTCACCTTCACCAACAACTTTCTCCCCCACGCCTGCGCCTATTCTCTCGACCACCACACTCGTCGGCAGCCCGCGCCTCACATCACTGTAACATAACCGTAAATCCCAGTAGCTCTTGGCGTTCGCCCCACCGCTGCCGCCGCGCTTCGGCAGCTTTATTTGCACTGTGTCCCAGATCCCGTTGTGACTGTTGATCGATTCCTCGACAACAGTATAGCTTTTCTCCTTCAGCCACGCCACGAGCCTCGCCCCTGCTGCGCACCTGTTCTCGTGCGCCTGGGCTGCCTCGAGCAGCTGAAAAGTGCACGCGTTCAGTCTCTTCTTCAGATCCTTCGCGTCCTGGACTTTGCACATCCCGTCTTCCCCGAAGCTCTCGCCCGCAATCTCGTCCACATTCACGTGGTCCGGGAGCGTGCTTTGAACAAGGCGGAGGCACACAACCCTCTCTACAGTAACTCCGTCGTCATCATCATCGTCACTACCTTCGTCACTGCTGTCGTCACTATTCTCCTTCTCCTTCGGCTTCGATTTCGTTTTCTTAACGTAGCCCACAATCCTACTTTCTCTCTCCAGCTCGACCAGGTCGAAAGCCACATAATAGCACTTGCCCTCCTTCCCGAAAGCCTTCGTGTGCAGCCTCACCACCAGCACATCGTTATTGTCCTTTTGATACAGCTCCGTTGTTATTCCACCGATTTTGTAAGCCTGATGGAAGGGGAGCTCGTGACGTTAGAAACAGCACAGAAGTTTGCAGCAGCGACGTTACGTACGGAATTATTTTTTGGCTATATACGACAATATCCAATACACACGCCTGCTCCTCACATACTCTCACCTCCACCAACTCCTTCTTCTTCCGCTCTTCGATCTGACGACGAGGGTCGAGGGCCTTCCTCGCGTTCTCCTCGGCGGCCCTGGCCATGCGAAGGGCCGTAGCCAGCTGGGCGTTGTCATAAGGGTGCAGGTACGGGGGCGGGGGAGGGTTGAGCAGTTCAGAGTAATCCTCACCATCGCCACCGTCATCCTTCTCCTCCTTGAAAACCTTCAAGACGTCCCCCAACGGCACCCTCGTGATCATGGACGCCGACGCCCCCGCCTGGAGGAACTGATTCCTCACCGTGAGCTTCGCCACGGTCTCGTACATGTCGTCGAGCCTCTTCCTCTTCTTCTGGCTCGGCGGCTGAGAAGTCTGCTGTTGGACGCCCTCAAGGGCCGAAATGGTGGACTTTCGAATCGAATCCAGCATCATTGGGAGGACGTACGCCGCCACGGAGGAGTGGTCGATGGACGCGAAATCGTCGTTGGAGGCGTCGAGAGGAGAAACTAAGGAGGGAGGTTCGGCGGCGGCAGGCATTGTTTCGCCTATTTAGAAGCTTCTACGTCGTTTCAAGCCCTGGGAACTTTGTGGCAGTCACGGTTGATAACTGCAACAACAACAGACCCGCAGCTCTTTTTCTTCGATCGGGAATTGGTGAGATATTTATCTTTGAATTTTTTTCATGTAGCTCCCTGGGACTTCCACTTAAGGTTGCCAATACCTTCACCAACGCAAGGTCAGGAGGGCCAAAATTATTGCTTGCGAGAATTAGAAAAATCATACAGCCAATGAAACGGGATAACCTTAAAATCGACTCTAGTCACCCTCCTTTAACAGTGCCAATACCTTCGCCCCTCGTCGCTCCTAGACCATCCCTCCTCTTACCCCTCCTCTTCCTCCTCACAGATGGTTCTCCACCCTTCGCTAGGCATCAGCGCGACGCCCTCCTTCAGCGTCTTCACCGTGGGAGGCGCGAAGCCCCCTGCCGCCCCCCCTGCTTCCGCCAAGGCCGCCAAGGCCGCCAACGTTGAAACTTCGGCCGCCAAAAAGGCAAATGCTGCACCCAAACAATCGACCAAGAAGAAGGCCGAGAAGAAGCCCGCCGCGCCCAAAGACTCGGCCAAGGCTGCCCCCGTCCCCATGAGCCCGGAGCTCAGGGCCAAGTACGAGACCATCCTTAGCGTCGGCGAGGAGTGCCAGAGTCCCGCGGAGCTCGAGGCTCTCCTTCAGAAGAAGGACACTTTCAACGCTTACGACGGCTTCGAGCCTTCCGGCCGCATGCACATTGCCCAGGGAGTTTTCAAGGCCGTGAACGTGAACAAGATAACTAGCTCCAATGGCGTCTTCATCTTCTGGGTCGCAGATTGGTTTGCCCTCATGAACGACAAGATGGGAGGTGAGAGAGCCCCGTCCCCTCACTACCCCTCCAACCCATCCCAAATCTAACCCCTTTCCAACACTAAACCACAGGCGACCTCGACAAGATCAAGGTGGTCGGAGAATACTTGAAGCAGGTGAGAACGTGTGAGAGGAGCGAAGCGAGGAGCCGATGAGACGCGTTTGCGGGATCGAGCGCGCTCATCGCCAATACTTCTGCACTTAACATAGCTGCTGCCGACTTGACCACGATTTCTAACGCTATAAACAACTCCTCTTTTGCGACTCGCTACGCTCGTCGCAGGTCTGGGCCGCCAGCGGAATGAACATGGACGACAACAAGGTCATCTTCAAGTGGGCGTCCGACGAGATCACCAACAACGCGGCCACCTACTGGCCGAAGATGCTCGACATCGCGTCGCGTTTCAACATAACTAGAATTAAGAAGTGCTGCCAGATCATGGGAAGGCTGGAAGGCAACCTGTCGGCTGCGCAGGTCCTCTACCCCTTGATGCAGTGCACCGACGTCTTCTTCTTGAAGGCGGACGTTTGCCAGCTAGGAGTCGACCAGCGCAAGGTCAACATGCTCGCGCGCGACTACTGCGACGCGGCCAAGATCAAGTTCAAGCCCGTCATCCTCTCCCACCACATGCTCTACGGCCTCAAGGCGGGCCAGGAGAAGATGTCCAAGTCTGACCCCGACTCTGCCATCTTCATGGAGGACACGAAGGAGGACGTGCACAGGAAGATTATGAACGCCTACTGCCCCTTGAAGCCGGCCGAGAAAAAGGAAGACAAGGGCGCCGTCGATGACGCCGGGAAGGAGAGGTGAGCGTCAATTATGAATCACACTAATCATCGCTGTCGCCATTATTCTTACTCGTCGCTCGCTGCTCTCCATCTTCACTCACAGCATGAACCTAGTTGGAGACGACCTCAAGAACCCCTGCCTCGACTACATCGAGAACATCATCTTTGGCTCGAACTCAGCGACCTTTAAGGCGGGTTCGAAGACGTACGCCACCTTCGAGGAAGTCAAGGCCGACTTCCTCAGCGAGACCCTCAAGGAGGTGAGAAGCTGGAATGTGACACCCTTACACCGCGACCTCTCACTATCACCGCTACACCGCTACACCGCTACACCGCTACACCGCTACACCGCTACATTGTTCTAACTCGTCGCTTCGCTCCTCGGTGATCGCAGAACGACCTCAAACAGGGCCTTATCGAGGCCCTCAATCTGCTGCTCGAGCCCGTCAGGCAGCACTTCACCAACAACGCCGTCGCCAAGGACTTGCTCGCGAAGGTCCAGCAATACAAGAAGGAGAAGGCACCCCTGGACCGAAAGTTCAGGAGGATGGACCCTTCCGCCGTCGTCCCGCCGAATTCCGACCTGGTGTTCTGCCCCACCCCTTCCAACAACCCCTCTCTGCAGGTGGCCGTGGACCTGCTCTCCCAGCTTCAGGGCAAGGCCTCTCCCGTCCTCTTCCTCGCCGACTGGAGCGCAAAAGTGTTGTCCGCTTGCGGTGGCGAGGCCAAGGTCGTCGACGCCTACTTCGCCGTCGTCGTCAACACCCTCAAGGCCCTAGCCCCCGATACCATGGCCTCCGTCAAGGTCGTGAAGCAGTCCGACCTTATCCTCACCGACCCTAGCAATTACTGGATTAGCGTCATCAACGTGGGGAGATTTTTCAACCTCAACGTCCTGCAGGAAGGCTACGAAGACGCCGACGCCGTCGGAAACGTCATCGCCAGGATGATGAGGGTCGCGGACTGCATCTCCCTGAACTCCAAGACCATCAGGTGAGAAGCTGCGAGGAGGGAAGCGAAGATATCTCCGCGGGTTGCGGGTTAACCCTAACAGTCAACTTCTCCGCCGTCGTTTTTAACCTAACATCATGATCGTCGCTTCGCTCGTCGCAGCTTCATGGCGCAGGACAAGATGTCCGAGATCGAGGCGTCCATCATCAAGAAATACTTTGACGAGATTCCTCTCGACGCGCCCGACCTCTCGCCGTGCACCGGGACCAACGTCGCCCTCTCCCAGAACGACGGTGTCCACGCAACTGAAAATAGCGAGTATTTCTTGCTCGACGACCCCAAGGTTCACGGAAAGCTGAAGCTGAAGAAGTCTTTTTGCGAGCCTGGCAACGTGGAGTTTTGCCCGCCCATCAGCATCGCCAGCTTCTTCGCTCTCCAACTCGGCGAGAAGAAGCTGGAAATTAAGCGCAGCCCTGAGAATGGAGGTGACGTCGACTACACCAGCGAGGCGACCATCAAGGAGGAGTTCCTCAGCGGAAAGCTTCACCCAGGAGATTTGAAGGCGGCCGTGACCGCCATTATGGTGGACGTGCTAACGAAGCTTACCGCCGGAGCTAAGGGGGACGCGGCGTGGAAGAAGAGCGCCGCAGCGCTTAAAGCGGACATCAAGAAGCAGGCGAAGAAGAAGAAATAAAAAATGCGAAGTGTTCTTTGTTCTAAAAAATTATTTGCCGCCCAGAGACGCGCTCTAGCCGTTCTTTCTCCCCCTCGAAGTGCTTCTTCAATAGGATCAAATCCGCCGGGCTCACACCCTCCGACCCCCCGGCTCCTCTATTCCTTCTCACCCCCCTGTCGAGTTCTCTCTCTACGTAAAAGTCGAGGTCAAGCTCCATCGCTTCGCACTTCAGCCTATCTTCATGCAGCCTCAACCTCCTCGCTATCCTCTTCAAGAGCGCCTTCAACGCCACCTTGTCATTTAGCTCCTTTAAACAGACAACATCTATGTACCTCTTCCCCCTGTAAGCCCCCCCTCCCATGGGTTTGGTGGTCCCTCCAAAAATCCTCCCAAACGTCTCCTCCCACCTCCCCACGTTCCGGCTGAACATCCCGTTCCTCCCGATGCCCGTCAACTGCCCGTTCGGCCAAGTGATCGCCCAGTCGGGCAGCCGGAACGCGTCCAGCTTCCCCTTGTCCATCCTCTTCACTGTCCCCTCCGCTGCCACGTACGTCGCCTCCGTCAGAGGCGAGTTGCTGTGCGAGAGCCGAGGAGCGAAGCGACGAGTGTTAGAATCGTTGTATGTATGTTGCAGTGGTTTATTTAACCAGAAATGTGCTTTCAGTTCATCGACATAATAATCCGTCCTCCCGCCCGCTCACCTAAACCTCAAAGCCTCCCCTATCGTCTTCGACCAGTACTCCTTCGTCCTAAGTTTCACATTCCTGCTCGTCAAACCCATCGATCTCCCCCAACCCATAGCCGCCCTCTCATACTTCCACCAACTAACCGCCTGCTCAACAGGATCCCTAACCATAGAAATAACAACCGGAGGTTCCTCCCCTCTAAAAACATCCGCCATCAACACCGGCGTAGCCGGGCTAGTCAAATACTGCGCGCACCCGTCGAACGTGAAAAAGGGCCTCCCGAGAATCTTAGCGTGAAAAAAACGAGTCAGCTTCAGGGGGAAACACATGCGGTAATATTTCGGCGACGTTGTGGCGTAATGTCCTGAGAAGTAGAATGTTTCTTTTCCGTCTAGTTCGGGATGTTTCCAAGGGCAGAAAGGTTTCATACAGCCTGGCAGCATGGTTACATGCTGACTCATTGAGGTAGTACCGCATCGGACTTCACCTATTATTAGGAGGTCGGGTTTTACGCGGAGATTGTAGGTTAAGAAACGGAAGATTATTGAGATTGGACGGGTTAAGAGGAAATAGGAGTAGAAGGAGGAGAAGGAGGAGTCGGTGAAGAGAGGGGGGAGGTTGGAGTTGAATACTACTCTGACGGTGTGACGGTAGAATGATATGAGGTAGATTGTTCCTGTTAAAGTAAGGCAGAGATTGATGTAGAACACGGCGTAGCTGAGAGGATGCGATATTATCGGAACGAGGAAGTTGCTGTGTGATGATGGGAGGGTAATGCTCAACAGTTCAGCTGCTGAGGAAGCGTGTGTCATGAACTTGAAGGAGAGGTAGTGAAGGAAGGTGAGGAGCGAGACTAGAGGTAGATCACCTTGTGTGACCGAATGGAGGTAAGCGTACATCAGGAATCCTAGTGTTGGGCGGACTAGAGTTGCTGAAAAAGCTTCTTAAATGTCTATTAAATGTCTAATAAATGACGATAATCACAGGACTATTCGTCAGGTACAACTTATAGTACAGAATAAGAAGTACGATATTTGTGAGTATATATTGTGACGTAGAGTTGAGAAAGGGACTAGCAAGTGGCATCTTATACCAGAGAAAAGTGTGTGCATGATCTTCCTTCCAAGAACTCTTCCTATAGTCCACAGCGATCAGAGCTATACACATGGGAGGTTCTGAAGATGTTCTAGGTAAGATATCGATGAAAAAATACTGTAAATAAGGGACGAGAATTATATATATCGAGCTTTTCAGTCGAGCTCTCCAGCAAGCGCTGCTTTCTACCCACTCCTCTCCTCTCCTCTCACAAGTCTCTCGCGCGCTCGCGCTACTCTACTCTCTCGCTACTACCACAGTTCTGTACGAAGACGTCGACGAGAACCTCGAGCTGGAGGAAAACTTTGAAGAGCCCCTTTGCGGTCCTGAGCCGAATGCGTTCATCCTTAAGGTTGATCGCTCCCAGCCCGTAAGGATGATCGACCTGAAGCGCGGCTTCCCCCTCTCTAGGCTCGACAACGACGCCGACTTCATCTTCCGCGTCCAGACCGAGAAGGGTCATTTCGAGGATTTGGTGAATCCTGCTTCTCCCGTTCCCCGCGTTGGCCCGAACGGCAGTATCGTCTGCAAAATACTCCGCTCTCCTCTCCCCCTCCCCCCTCCGACCGAAGCTCAAGTGACCGCGACCCTCCAATCTCCTCTCCCCCCCAACTACTTCGCCTACAAGAAGCACCAAAAACCCCACGGAATTATCAACCCGGAATCATCTTCCTCCTCCTCCCGCGTCAGGAAGCCGAGCATGCGCTCCCCCATCAACGAACAGACTTTCATCAAGCAGGAGCAGATCGAGGAGACGGTAGAGGCTGTCAAGCAGGGGGCGAGGAAGGTGCAGGAGCTGGGGAAGAAGGTCACCGCGTCGATATCGACCATCGATGAGGAGAAGGTGAGAGAGAAAATAATACGACCGCCGCCTTTATAGACACGCACGAAAAGCTAACCTCCCAACTACATCAGATAAAGAAGGCGACCCGAGACGGAATGAAGAAGCTCGGCTCAGGAATGAAGGGCCTCTGGAACAACCTAAAGTCCACCACTGAGTCCTTCGTCCAGAACGCTTCCTCCCAAGTTCAGGCGTCCCTGACAGTGGGACGGTACGACATCAGAATACAGACCCTCGTTGCGGAGGGAGGTTTCTCTATGGTCTATCTCTGTAAAGACGAGGTGAGAATAGGAACCAATAATCGTCATAATCACGTAGCGTGTCTAACGTCATCAAAATCGTTTTCTCATTCCTCTCAGACCCCGAACTCCCCCACCTTCTCCCAACCCCTAGCCCTCAAGAAAATGATCTGCCAGACCCGCGAGTCCCGCTCCGACGCGAACACCGAAATAAAGCTCCTCCGTGCCTGCTCCCACCCAAACATAATAACCCTCCTCGACTCCTCCTCCGTAGACGTCGAAGGCGCCCAAAGGGGAACGAAAGAATTCTACCTCCTCTTCCCATTCATCGAGAAATCAGCTTACGACATAATCGCCACCAACATCACCAAGTCCCGCGGTTACAAATACGAGGACGTCAACACCTACGCCCCCCCCTACTCCGAGATCGACGCCCTGGAAGTCCTTTTAGGGTGTTGTTCCGCCCTCTCGTACTTCCACACGGAACTCCTCGTATCCCACAGAGACTTCAAACCTCACAACGTCCTACTACGATTCGACGGGGGAGGGTTCATGGGAGGTCCCACGGCTGTCGTTATGGATGTGGGAAGCGCAGCGAGGGCGAACGTTGAAGTCAAGAATAGGACGGAGGCGATTAATCTCGAGGAGGAGGTGAGAGGATCACGGGCCAACGCACATGGACGCGCACGGGGGGATCATTTAAATTCTAAGCCTTCATTTTTTTTTTCTTTCTTTCGCAGGCTGGGACGAAGTGCTCAGCTCCGTACAGGGCCCCTGAACTGTTCGAGGTACGTGTGGGCAGTGTGGTCGGCGTTGCTACCGACATCTGGAGTCTCGGTTGCACTATGTTCGCTCTTGCATTTGGGTACTGTCCTTTCGAGACTCCTAAGGAGGGGGTTATGAAGCTGGCGATATTAAACGGGAACTGGAAGTTCCCGAGGAGTGGGAGTGTTAATGAATTTTCGGAGGGATATAAGTCGCTCATTGAGAAGCTATTGAGTAGGGAGCCAGAGGATAGGGGGACGGCGAAGGAGGCAGCGGAAGAGATTAAGCTGCTCTTGCAGGTTTTTCGATGAAATAAATAGCGTTATAGTACCTTTTTCTGTTGATTTCAAAACTAACTACTTCAGTTTTATTTTCTTTGGCGTTTGATTTAATTCATTTTGAACGAGAAGTAGAGCGGGAGCGGGTTTTTCCCCTCGATTGCGATCTTAACGATCTCCTCGGTTGCTCGTTCTCCGCAGTCTTTTTTGACTTCGCCTTCACTTTCCCCTTCCCCTTCTGCGGCTCCTCCTTGCCAACCAACGAAATCAGGGCCATTTTCCTCTGGTCAGTCATGAGATTCTCTTCGAATTTTTCTATGTTACGGGAAAATACGATGCAGCCATACGCCTGCGAACCCCAGGCCGCGGCGAGCCAGCAGTGGAGGATGGTGTTGACTGTCCCCAGCGAGAAGCCCATCCTCACGAGGATGCCGTATAGGGGAAGCAGCGGGGCGTTAAGGAAAGCCCCAACGCTGAGGATGATCTGCGCAATGTAGACCTCGCGGCCGACTCCCCACTTGTTGCTGAGCAAGCAAACGAAGAGGTAGACGGTCGGAGGAGTCTGGGTTATTCCCGCCAGGAAGATGTCAGCCGCCGGCCTCTCCATGGAAAAGAAGCCGGAGAACACCATCAACGTCAGTGTCAGAGCGTACGAAACCCACCACCAACTCGGCACACGCACCACCCTGAACCTCTGGTTGGAAGACCTGCGACGAGCGGAGCGAACCGAGGAGCGACCGAGGAGCGAAGCGTCGAGTTAGACCTGTGCACAGCGGTAATGGCGATGGCGAGTGACCTCCTAACAAACGGAACCGCTCCTTTTAGTTTCTCTCCTACCTATTGCTCATGTGCGCCAAGGCAGAGCCGATACTTCCAATGTAACCCCCCGCCGCCGTAACACTCCCTACGCAAACGGACCACATAATCCTGAAAGTCGGCGTGTTCAGAGATGACAATGAGTCGAAACTCTGATGAGAAATGCCACCCACAATCACTGAGAGAGCATAAAACAAGAGCAGGCCAGCGGACCTGTCACGAAAACGAGACCGCTTCACTTTCAGAAGCATGAAGACGGCGGGGGATGACATCAATACGGCGAGGCCGTAGTCGGTTCCGACGGTGCCCCAATCGTTCGCGAAGGTCTTAGTCACGAAGTCAAAACCGGCGTGTATGTAAATCTCTGGTGCCAAGATTCTAGGCAGCCCATAAGTTATTATTAGCGTGACGACGAGCACTCCTAGCAGTGCTAGTATGAAGTATATTTGTTTTTTGGGCGCCATCGTTTTGTGAAATGCTCTTATCGTTCAAAAATGAAGGTCGTAGAGAGGTTTTCCTTTTTCATCAATCACTCTGGAATTGCACTCAGAATCAGGGCATCGCATTTTAAAGGCCCATTTTAGCCGCAAGAGCTTAATCAAATCATATAAACGAAGAGCTCTGAATAATCGCGAACTGCCAAGACCGCAACCAGCTAGCTGCCAGCTACAGCAATGGACGATTCAGGAAATGAAGTTCCCGCGGAGATCATGGCCCAGCTAGCGTCGCTCCCTGACTCTGAGCGACAGCAGGCCATAGCATCGTACCTTGCAGCCAAGAGGTGAGAGTTCAATCGCCGCCCTCAATCAAAACAAATCCTGAAAGTCGCACTGACACGCACCTTTACAACCAACCCCACAACAAACCCCATCACAAACAAAAACAGGGCTGAGGAACGGGCGGAGATGAAGGCCCTCGAGAGGAAGAAGAAGGCCGAGCGCGAGAAGGTTAAGGACATCAAGGCATCTGCCGCCGACAGCAAGTCCGAGAAGAAGATAACCTTCGTCTCGAAGAAACGCCGTTTAGAAATGAAGGCTGAGGAGGAGAAGGCAGCCGCGGAGGCCGCCAAGAAGAAACCCGCGACCAACAACAACAGCAATAATAATAAAAACAACTCGCACAACAACGGCAACATGCCCCCTCCCAACCAATCACAGTCCCACCTGAACAACATGCAGATCCGCGAAATTCGGCACCACTACGTAGGTCGAACATCCGAGGAAATCGAGTACGACGAGTTCAGGAAGAAGGAGAAGCAGAAGAAGGACAAGCGCAGGCAGTTCAAGTTCCAGTGGGACGCAGACGAGGATACATCCCGCGACGCCGACCCCCTGTACGACGCTAGCGTTATGCGAGTGCAGGTGAGAAGGCTGCCGTCGAAATTGACTCTGTTCACAGTTTCTCAACGCCCAATTTAATGCAGTGAAGTTCTGACTCTTCCGTCTCCCCCCCCCCCCCCCCGCAGCTCAAGGAGAAAAAGAAGATCGACCCGCTTCTGGTCCAAAATTCTGTGAATTCGAAGATCGCCTCGAGGCACACGGTTTACTCGAAGCCTTTGACTGAGATGACGACCAGGTGAGAGACGGCGAGACTGAGATAGTGATGATTTCCGCTCGTTTACCCGCCGCAACACACAATATCTAACCCAATCGTTCATTAACTCGTCGCAGGGACTGGAGGATTATCAGGGAGGACTTTGACATTAGAGTCAGGGGCGGAAAGGCTCCCAACCCCCTCAGATCGTTCGAGGAGGCCGACCCGAAAATCCACGACGACGTCATGTGGGCCATTAAGAACACCCTAAAATACAAGGACCCGTCTCCAATTCAGAGGCAGGCCATTCCCATCGGCCTAAAGCGCCGCGACATGATCGGAATCGCCGAGACAGGATCCGGTAAGACAGCCGCCTTCGGCATACCAATGGTGAATTACGTCCTGGGGCTTTCGACGCAGGTGCTGGAGAGCGTTAACGACGACGGGCCGCTGGCTATTGTCATGGCTCCCACGCGAGAGCTAGCGCTGCAGATCGAGGAGGAGGTAAGTAGCGAAGAGGCTACCAACGCATTCGCCAACCTATCACCGCTACGTAGTTCTAACTCATCGCTTCGCTCTTCGGCTCGTCAACAGATCACCAAGCTCCTCTCCGCCCAATCTCTGTGCAAGTCCCTGGCCATCGTCGGAGGTCAAGACGTCGAGCAGCAGGCTTTCACGCTCCGCAACGGCGTCCACATCGTCGTCGGCACCCCTGGCCGCATGCAGGACATGCTCGACTCGTCGTACCTCGTCCTCAATCAGTGTTCGTATATCATCCTCGACGAGGCTGACAGGATGCTTGACATGGGATTCGAACCGCAGATGACGGCCATCCTCGAGGCGATGTCGGGGATTATGAAGAGCGACGACGAGGAGGAGGCGTACATGCAGGAAATGAAGGACGTAGAGGCGGGAATGACCAGCGGAGTGCCGAAGTTCAGGCTGACGGCGATGTTTTCAGGTGAGAAGCTGGAAATGCCAATGTCAATTTCGTTTGTTGGGGGTTACTCGGTAACTCACAAACATGTCGCGCTCGCGCAGCGACCATGCCGGCCGAGGTCGAGAGGCTCGCCCGGACGTTCCTCCGCCACCCGGCGATCATTTCCGTTGGAGACCAAGGAGGCAGCGGCAAGAACAAGCGCATCGAGCAGCGCACTCTCTTCATCTCCAAGGCCCAGAAAGAGAAGGAACTCGCGGGGTTCACCAAGTCGCTCACGAACAACGACAAGGTCATGGTTTTCGTCAACGAGAAAAAACACGCCGAGCACGTCGCCAAGTGCATCGAAAAGGCCGGGCGCAAGACCGTCGTGCTGCACGGAGGAAAGGCGCAGGCCTTGCGAGAGGAGTCCTTGGCCCTTTTCAAGCAGGGCGGATACGTGCTGGTGGCCACGGATGTAGCCGGTCGTGGTATCGACGTGGACAACGTCACGCACGTGCTAAACTACGACCTCCCGACCAAGATCGACAACTACTGCCACAGAATCGGCAGAACGGGACGCGCAGGAAAGTCGGGTATCGCGTACAATTTCCTCACCGACGGAGACACAGAAATCATGCCCGCGCTGCTGAAGTACCTAAAGGAGACTGGTGCGTTCATCCCCGACAAGCTCGAGCACAATAAGAATGCAAAGGGGGGTGGAGACACCGATACTTTCTATATGAAATAAGCTAAGCCAAGAGTAAAGAGGATTTTGCCAGTTAAAATATTTAATTTGCTTCGTTAATCGGCATCTTTGCCTTCGCCATGCGACGACTCGACTCCCAATTTAACACTCTTCTTCCTTCTCGGCTGTGTGGATACCGAGCCCAACCGGTCCTCGGCTTTCTTCAAAATGCTCGACCCGTCGCCGCCAACTCCAGTGGCGAGATGCAGAGCAAAAGCCAAAAGTATGTCATCCTGCAGAAGAATGTTCAAGGCCGATTCAAAGTCGTCCGACGCCATGAAGCTCGTCGCGGCCAGGATCGGCTCATCAATATCCTGATAGTGGGCCGCCATCTTACTAGACGTCGTCCTGAGAATGAACGAGGAGCTGTCCGTGCCCCCGGACTTGGCCTCCTCCCCCACCGCCCCACCCTCGAATGAGTCAGAAGTGGGAAATGAACCCATGTTCGTGGCTGCCGCGACTAAAAATGCCTCCCTGAACTGAGCCCTTCTGCTGTAGAACTTTACCGCCTCCTCCGCTTTTCCACAGGCGTTGAAAAAGGGCACCGAATCCTCGCTGAGCCGCTCTGCGAGGATCCTCGCGTACTTGGCCGACAGCTGCGACGAGCGTGTTAGAAATGTTGGTGGAGCTGGCAGCAGCGACGCTACGTACGGAAGTCAAGTCCAGGAGACGGACGTCGATGTACCGTAATCGTGCATTCTCTGCTCGTTGCTTCGCTCCGCTCCGCTTCGCTCCTCGCAGCTGCTCACCTCCTGCCAGTACTGGAGGCTAACTCCAGGCGCCACCGCGAGCGCCCGTTCGTGCTCTCCCAAGTCGTCGAACATGATGTCGCAGTACTTCTGCAAATCGCCGCACTGGGCGTAGAGCTCAGCTGCCGCCCGGATCTGCTCGTCCTTCTTCATGCCGCCGATGCCTCCGCCCATGCTAGTTCGTCTCATTTTTATGCTCTCTAAATTCTGAGCCCGCGCGGAAGCATTGCTGACTATTTCGTTCTTGTGGAAGATGTGCCTTTCCTTGGTCGAAGCCACGCCGAAACCCATGCCCGCTAAATTATCGTCGGCGTTGTCGCCCAACTGCTGACTGACGCAGACCCAGAAATCCTGCACGCCCGTTTTGCCGCCGAAGAAATTGTAGATGGCCGTGCACTGCTCAAGCACATCGTCAGAAGTCTTGAGTAACCTATTCAGCTTGCGCGAGGCGTCGCCGGTGAGCATCGACACACCAGAATTCATGTGGTCGTCGAGTCTCTTATCCCGCAAAGCTGACAGTAGCATCACGTTCGTGTCCCCGCCCAACGTCCAAAGTCTGACCGTACTGTCCCTTGACGTACTCGCCAACACGAAGGGCCTGTCGGGGTGAATGGAGAGGCCGTAGACATCGGCCAAATGCCCCCTGCCAACGCTCAAGCAGGCCTCCGTGCCCTCCAACCTCGTGTCCCACAACCTAATGTTGCCGTCCCAGGAGCCGGAAATTAACAAGTGAGGGACCTCCGGGTGCCACAGGAGAGGCCTCACATAGGCATTGTGCCCCAATAGTACCCTCGGGTCAGTGACTTTCACATCTTTCGGAAGATACTGCGAGGACTCGACTTGACAATCGAAGTCAGATACGCTGGGGTGCCGGCCAATCGTCCCGCTCATCACGTCATTTGAGCCATCAAGCTGGACATTCCATATTCTTATCGTCTGGTCATCGCTGCCTGTCGCCAGAAGGGTGGAGTCCATGGGCGACCAAGTTGTGTGAAAGACCCTTTGCTCGTGCCCGATCAAGCAGTGTTTCAGCGCCGCCTTGCCGTCTTCGTTGGTGTCAAAAATGTAGGCGCAACCGTCGGCACAGCCAGCTACTAAAATGTTGGACATCTTCGGGTGCCACTGCACTCCATACATTGCGTCAGGGCAAACGAAACGCCGGTGAATGAGGCCGTCGTCCTTGAACACCACGATAGAGTTGTCGGCCCCAGTCGACGCGAGGAGACAAGAGCCGAGTTTACTCCAGTCTACGCAGTACACTGGTTGCTGTTTGTGGTGGCTGAGCTTTTGCAGGGCCTCTCCCGTGTGCGTGTCCCAGATGAAGACGGAGCCCTTGATGCTGCTAGAGGCAAGGTAGGTTCCGCAATTCGACCATGCCATGGAGTATATGACTCCGCTCTGCCCGACTAAGGTGTTCTGCAGGGACATTGTTCCTGTGTCCCAGATCTTGACGGTGCTATCATAGCTGCTCGTCGCCATTATGTCAGGGCTTGAAGGAGAATACTCGCAGCCGAAAACTGTCTCCGTGTGCCCAGAGGGCGTGATGAACTCGCGCTGCTTCTTCTTCATGTCGAACACGGTGACGGAACCGTCCACAAAGCTGCAGATGGCCCGCGAAGTCCCTGGCACCACATGGCAGCTGAGCGAGCCGGGTGGAGCGAAGCGAGAGTAAGAATAAATTTGCGCAGGAAGAGAGAGTGTAATTAGCAATTTCTCTCTCACCTCTGGAAGCCGGTGTGGCCAACCCGGCGGTGCTCGATGGGCTTGCTCTGAGACACGTTCCAAACCTTGACGACCCCAGTCCTCACGTTGCACGTGGAGAAATTACCAGGCGCCCAGCCCAGCCAGCTGATGGTCTGGACGTGCGCCTCCCTCTCGTACGTCCTGACATTCTCCATCGTCGTGACGTCCATGAGTCTAATGGCCCCGTTGACGTTGCAAACTAGCATGTAGACATCACTGGCGGGGTCCCAACGCATGTCAGCCACCGCCACCCCCTTCTCCATGGGCGGAACCTTTGTCAACGTCTTGGTAGACAAATCAAAAAGCCGGATCGAGCCGTCGGAGTTCCCCGCGGCTATTGTTGAGGAGTCAGTGGGGTGCCACCTGAGCACTTGCGCCTTGGCAGGATTACTCTCATTCCGGTTGTTCCAAAGCTCCATGCTCTTGAGGTCCTTGATCTGCGACGAGCGAAAAGAGCCGCATGAAGATTAGCGTTAGTTAAAAAAGTGGCCTCAATTTATCGACAGGAACTACTAGCGCAGCAAATTAAGGAACGGAGGTGACGCATTTCCAGCACCTCTCACCTCCTTCCTCGCGTCCCACAGATAAACACTGCTCGTCTTTGTCGAAATTATTAGGGTGCTCGAGTTCTTGGGATCCCAATCGAGAGCGTAAACGGGACTTATGACATTGATGGAGTGCACCTTTGGATCGTCCGGATTGTCAATGTCCCAGATGTTAACAACGCCAGCGTAACACGCAGTGGCAAATTGGTTAGAACGAGTGCGACACCAGACAAGGCACGAAATGCATTTATCGTGGCCGGCGATGAGGCGCTTTAGCTGAAAGAGGGGGCTCGAATACACGTATATGGAAAGAGTACTACAGAAGGCAAAGTAGTCCTGACTCCCGTCGATTACAGCCGTGTTCCATTGCTGCACGCCGGACGGGTGAATGTGAGCCTGTTCTACGCTAAAATCCATTTGATCACGCTCGGCCAACCCCGTCAACTTTTAGATGGGGAGGGGGGGAGAAGGAGGGGGGGGAGATTTAGGGGAGTTTGTGTAATAGTTGGTTAGGTACTGCGAATGGGCACGCAGAACCACTCTCTCGGAGGGAGATTTACTATGACGAGGGCGGGTAGATGCCCCGATTGAACTGTCTTTCGAGATGATTTGCAGGGTTTTTAATTTCACTGTTCAAGGTCTCCTCCAGCTCTCCAGCTCTACCACTGACACGAAGGTTCTAAGTAAATTTCAAGGCAGAAAGCATTTTTTCGTATTCAAACAATAAAGCTATTTTACATCGACATATTCCCTGCCCCGGGCCTAACACTATTTTCTACACCCCATCGTAAATCAACTTTCCTTTTCCACGTCTTCGGGCGATAATCTTCTCAGTTCTCTCCTCCTCTACAACCCTCTCCCAGTTTTTGATCTTCTCCTTCAGCCGCATTTCCCTCCTCTCTCGCTCTTTTAGAATGCCCTTGACATCCCGGTTCACTGCCTTGGTCCTCGGACTTATCTTAACCCCGGTGTGGTCGATTTTGTGAAACCTCCGGTCGACCTCCTCCTTCCACTCGCTCTTCGCCAGCATGGTCGCATCTCTGTCGGCATTGGTCACGGCGCTCTTTGTCTTCCCGGCGGCCAAGAACCTAAACCGCTCAATTCTGTCCAACGTTTTTGCCTCGCGATCTTCGCGGTTCAAAACAAGGAGCGGGCGGGTCTCGCGGACGTCATAGTGGGCGGCGGCAAAAGAATCAGTCCACTTGGGC
This sequence comes from Triparma verrucosa, assembly GCA_030267905.1. Classification (NCBI taxonomy): domain Eukaryota; class Bolidophyceae; order Parmales; family Triparmaceae; genus Triparma; species Triparma verrucosa. The sequence continues at coordinate 30,598 of BRXX01000317.1, forward strand.
TTATCCTCTTTCGGAGGTACGACGTACGTCTTGTCGAAGTACGAGGAGTGGTTGGTGGGCGATATTTGGTGTTTCGGAGATAGGGTGGTGAAGCTGTGTTGCAAGTTCGAGTCGATGGTCGTATTTAGAACTGAGAAGTTGTTAGGCTCGACATTCGTGTCGATGGTGAGGTCGTCGAATGTGTTGGTCTGAGGCTGCTGGTAGCTCTGCTGGTGAAATCTCTGTTGCTGCTGGTCAAAGCCCCCGCCAACACTTCCGCCTTCGTCAGCACCGCCGGTCAGTAAATGCTTAAGCATGCTGGTCGACATGATGCCCGTGACATTTGCCCCCTGCTTCTTCTTCTTGCGCTTGATGATCTGCGAGGAGGACCTCAACTTCATATTCTTGGACTTCCTTATCCCCATGGTCACAGGATTAAAAACCCGCGCGGCCGAGCTCGGCCTGTGTCCGAAGGAGGGAGGAGCAAGCTGTGACAGAAGACGACGAGGGAAGCGAGTCGCACGAGGATTGACGTTAATTAATTGGAAACGTGTAGCGATGATAGTGACGACTACGTCTAGATTCGAACCACCAGCACAACCGTATTCCCAGCTTGTCGCTTCGCTCTTCGCTGTCACTTCGCTCCTCTCGCTGTCGCTCACCTTCAGCGCAATGTCATAGTTGTGCATGACCTCTGCATCCTCAATCTCTACATCGCTCATCTCCCGTCGACTCGGGCTTCCGCCCCCCGTGACTCGAGCGGTCTCGAAGTTCCCGTGTTGCGTCCCGGACTTGTGTTTAGGGCTGAAACTTATTTGGCTCATCCTCTCCTTAACATCCTCCAAATTCTCTCCCCCGAACCTACTAATACTGCCTGCCTTGACGTTGAACAACTTCGCGTCGATACCGCTGGAAGCTTCCGCCCCATATTCGTACGTAAAGCTCTCACTGCGCCTCTGGTCGGCGGCAGTCAACTGATCTAAGCGGGGATTGCGGTTTTGGGTGCATAGCAGGCGGAGGTCTTCTCGTTGGCGCTCTTCAGCGGCCGGGTTCTGCTTCAGGGACTGGTTCAGGGGGATATTCGGATCTCCTCTACGCTGCCAGTCCATCGGGGCCTTTATCGAAGGCGAGTGGGAGAGAGGGAGGGCTCTGTCCGTCGAGTGGGAGGGTTATAACCCAGCTATGACAAAAAAGGGCAAGGGAATCCTCTGCTAAGCCGACACCCACGTTTTAGTGAGTGCAAGTGCGCCCTGTAACAATGCTCGAGGCCCGAAAAAGTAGCAGGCTGCGTTGAATCGAATTGGAGAAATCTGGAAGTTGCCTCGAAGTCGTTGAGCGCTCAGTTGTGCTGGGCTGGAAGCGACAGTTTGGACGTGATTTATTATGGCCACACCGAATGCAGCAACGACATTCAACCTCACCGAGGCCCCGGTGAAGGAGATTGCCAACCCTGCGTTAATGAAGCGGGTGTACGACGAGTATAATAAGCTTAATGAAGGTGAGGGTTGGGGCGGCTCGGGTGATATATCGGAGGAATTAGGACCATATTGCATGCTTTGCACGTGGGAGTTTGCGCTTGCCGACGGATTCACCCCTTCAATTCATCTTCTTAAACCCCCCCCCCCTCCCCCTACGCAGTCGTTGACCAGCTTGGATCGAAGGTGTCCGGCGTGTTGGCCAAGCAGGAGAATGAGTTCTTGGGAGCTTACAGAGCCCACATGTACAATGTCCAGCGTGACCTCCAGTCTCTGCGAGCGGAGGTCGTCGAGAAGGAGAATGCCCTGACGAACAACGAGCAAATGCAAAAATTAGAGGAGGAATGCGAGTGGTACAGGAAGGAGAGCTTGAGATTGGATGGGTTGTTGGGGCAGAGCAAGAAGAACGAGGTCTTCATTAAGGAGAAGATGGCGATCTTGGAGGACGATCGCAACTGGTTAGCTAAGCAGCTGAAGTCGGCCAAGAAGCAGAACAAGCTCCTGCGCGCGGAGATAGAGCTGCAGCTGAGGGAAGGAACCGACGCGAAGGAGGAGATGTTTGAAGGGCAGGCGGGGGGGTCGACGAGAATGATGATGGACAGCAGGGGCAATGATCACACGACCAGTTTGCCTCAGCTTGGGGGAGCAACAAATAAGGGCACCAGCAACGCGTGGGCGATGAAGAAGAGCCAGAGCGCGGCGGCGCTACTGCCGACCGACACCCTCGAGCTTCAGAAGGAGCTGAGGGCCATGAAGCTGCAGAGGGACGCGGAGAGGAAGGAGGCGCAGAATTTGCGCGCCGTAATGGTCTCTGACCAAACCGGGCGCAAGGACCTGGAGGAGTTCTTCGTAGATTGTATTGAGGACGTCAAGAAGGCCATCGATAGAAGACGCCGAAAAGCGGCGTCGAACAAGATGACTGAGGTGCAAGAAGCCCTCCTCCAGAAGCCAATTGAGCTGCACGATTTCATGGCCCTCGACAGGAAGCAAGTGGTGGAGAGTCTCCTCAGCCGGGACGATGTCCTGAGCCTACTTTTTGACAGCCTCTTCCCAGCCAGGGTTAAGAACGTTCCCCAAAGCAACCAGGATGTTTCAGACGACGCAGATATTCACCAGCTCTTGAGCTTGACGGGGCGATAATTAGAGCTTGTTTTTTACACTAAAATGCGCTCGACGTTATTATTGTCATGCTTCTACTATCTACGTTGCTCCACTAATCTCTATCTAATCTATCTTTCAAATTCCTTTCTTACAGAGCAGCTTGGGTTCTTACCATCGCCACCTCCCTTTCCACGAAATTATGACCCCCTTTCTCATCCTCTCCCTCCTCTTCTTCCTCGTTGGTCGGCGGAAGTTTCTTAATCCTCCTGAAGGAAATCCAGTACAGTACCATGATCTGGAGGCCAACGGCAACAAGCAGCTCCAAGAAGCCTCCTATCTCTCCCAAAATAGAAAGGATCGGGTTAGTGTACGTTATATCCCGCTGCACGCCGCTTGCTTTCATGTAGAACTCAGCCCTGAAGCGCGCTCCTGACCAACCTTCGGGAATCGCGGGGCACTCCTCAACAGGGGTATCTTCAAACACGCCAGCAGTGAACACCTCATTGACCCAGTACATAGCGTCGCCGGGGCCGAAATTGGTGTGATCAGTCGTCTTTATGCGGGTGAAGAAGTGGGCGCCGTCAAAAAGCTTGACAGGAGTTCCGCTGACAGTGTAGCTGGGAGCTAAAGCAGCACCGAAGGTTCCATCAGCAGCATCCCACTGGAGGTGAAGACCGCCCGTAATCGGATTAGTAATGGGCGTGAAGTTGTCGATGGTGATCTCGTCGTACTGCTCGAGGAAAACGCAAGTAGATTTGAAGCACTCCGCCCCGGCCTCTACGTTAGCCACGTAGTCCGTCACCAATCTCTCCTCGTTGATGTCGGTGGAGAGGATGGACCAGGAGGAAGACTGCGTGAACGAAAAGCAGTCAGCGGTACCGTCATCGTTCATAGTCTCCACAAACTCCCCACTAAGCTGGTACGTCACGAAACACCCCATCGAAGCCATGCATTTGACGGAGAAAGTGCTGCTTTCCCTGTTCAGCATCTGTATGGATGTCTGCGTGGAGTAGGTCCATGAGCTCTCAAGGATTAAGTATATACAATACAGAACAGCCGAGACCACGATGGCGACAGTCAACAAAACACCACACCAGCTGTGCCCATTACGTTTAGGCCGAACTTTTTGAAGGTAAGATCCCTTCTCTTTACCCGTCATCATGTCTAGTTTGGCGGTGACCGTCATCTCGTGGGAATTGAATTTGATTGAAGGGTTCTGAAGGTGCGGTGCGGTTAGTAAGCGAAGGAGTGGATCCAGTAATCCCGAAGGCGAGACGAGATATAGCACGATGCAGTTGGACATGTTCCCAGCCACTACACGAACCTTTTTGTTTGACTTGGAATAGGATTTCGCTCTGGAATCAACATGCAAAAAAAGTAAGTCCAAAAGGCATCTTTTCAACCAGCCTTTGCCTTTCAAAGGGCGTTTCGTTCAAGTAGTAACACTCTCCGGCACTATTTGCCTGCTACCTTGCTGAGAGAAACGACACACCCACTGCCTTTCCGCTGACCACCAATCCTCAAAACACCCTACCCCGACTTAGCTCCCCTTACCTGATCCCCGAGCAGTTTCAATCTTTCCCTCTCTCTTCCCGTTTCCGGATACTAGCCGAAGATGGAGGACGTCCAAGCGAACGAAGGCGAAATCAACCACGACTTGAACGGAATGAAAGTCGTGCTTTCCGCTCCTGCATCTTTGGCCTCAGTTGCCCTGGGGGAGGATCACACTAGCTTGGCGAGCCGAGCAAAGTGTTTCATCCTGGTGAGGGAACAGATCAACGACTCCGGCTTCGGCTTTCACATAACAGTGAACGTCGACCGCGCCACCCCTAACGCGCAAGGTGGTCCTACGGGTCGTAGGATGAGCACTAGCTTCAGGCACATCCTTGTGCAGAAGGAGAACGTGATTGAGCTCGTCAAGAAGTGGAAGGCTCAGGGGTATACGGAGAAAACTGGGGGCGACGCCTCGGGTCCCGCGGGCAGGCGCAACGCCCAGTTCTTTGACGGCCGCGCGGTCGACGCGGAGATGAGGGCCTGGATCGATACCGGAGTCCCTCCCTCTCGAGGATCCATGCTCAGGTTCATCATTTGGCGCTTGGAGCTGAGCGACGGACACGACGGGGGCCTTAAGCTTTCCGACAGCGAGGGGATGGAGCACGCTCCTTTGAGGAAGAACAGTTTCACAGTGAGCCAGAAACAAGAGAAAATGTTGGCGATGAGTTCACGCAGGGGAAGTACCGCCACCTCCTATCGACCTCCGAGCGTTGAGAGCTCAAACGCTAACACCCCGGAGGGTGCTAATCGCACATTAGACGCGGCCCCGGAGCTACTGGAGCTGGTCAAGGAGCCCCCGGAGATACTCGAAGACGAAGTTGTTACTCACAAGCCCTTCCAGAAGCCGTCCAAGGCCAAGACCAAGGCTGAAGAAAAGAAGGAAGGAGAAGCAGAAATGGAGGTGGAGGCCAAGCCCGTCAACATGAAGCCCTTTAGCTACAAGAAATCAGCAAATAGGTCGCCGTCCCACCCTCCTGTGGCTTCCAAGAAGCTCGTAGGTAAATTCCCTCCCAGGAGGAACTCAGTCTCGGTTATACCGAAATCCATTATTGAACAGACCGGAGGCGCAGCTTTCGTCGCTGGCGGACCGGTGCTGAAGTCCGCTTCGAACACGCCAAGGGATACGTCGCCAGTTTTTGTTGCTGCTGCACCGCCTGCTGCCTCGGTCGTCGTGGCCTCCCCCGAGCCCGGACCTCCCCCCACTCCTGCCAACACTCCTGCAGTCGCTGCAGGGGGAGGAAAGGGGAGCAAGGGCCATAGGCGACAGGCCACAAAAGTTCATGAGGAGGACGCGGTGGACCTGGAAGAGGCATTTAAAAGAAAGAACTTTGGCGTCGGCCCAAGCGAGGATCTTAGAAGGGAGGCTAGGATCACCGATGCCGGTCAGACGGCGTCTGAGATAGCGAAGCTCAGGGAGAAACACGGGGAGGGACCATGCAGGCATGCCAATAGGGACAACGACACCAGAAGGGACGCTCACAAAGTTCACCACGACGAAGCCGCAGAGTTGGAGGAAGTTTTACTCAGGAAGAACTTCGGGCAAGGTCCGGTGGAAGAGCCATCAAGGCGTGACGCACGTATCACCGACGCAGGTCGCACCAAACTTGATACAGAGAAGTTGACGGAAAAGCTGGGCGAAGTGCCCCTTGGACCCCAGGAAGAAGAAGCTCGAGACAAAGGCACCCGCAGGGGTGGGGAGAGGGTGCACCGCGACGACGCCGTTGACCTGGAGGAGCTTCTCCACCGCAAGAACTACGGTGTGGGACCTCAGGACGTTCCAACCAGGCGCGATGCGAGAATCACCGATGCTGGAAAAACTGCTGCTGAGATCAAGATTCTCAAAGAAAAGGTGGGCCCGCAAGAGGGCCCGCAAGAGACTCCTCAGAGGGACCTAGAGATCCGAAGGGACGGTGAGAGGATGAAGCAGGACGATGCGAAAGAGTTAGAAAAGCTCATAAAGAGCGAGAATTATGGCTCAGGCCCTCAAGACGAGGCGGTCCGGAGGGACGCGAGGCTCACCGACGCGGGTAAGACCGCGGAAGAGGTCAGATTATTGGCTCAAAAATACGGAGATGGTCCCGAGGAGGCGCGGCAGAGGGGCATCGACATTCGCAGGGACGCAGAGCTAGTTAGCCGGGACGATGCAGTCGAAGTCGAGGCCGAGCTACTCAAGGCTGGCGTAGGCGAGGGCCCCCAAGACATAGCGCTTCGAAAAGATGCGAGGATAACTGACGCGGGCTTAACCGCCGCAAAGGTCCAGCAGCTCAAGTTGAAGCACGGAGAGGGTCCGGCGGAGGAAAAGTCGAGGACACTTGAGGAGAGGAGAGGAGGAAAACTGGTACCCGATGAGGATGCCGTCGAGATGGAAGCTCTCTTCCTGAAGAAAAACTACGGAAGCGGACCTAAGGACGACGGCGTGCGTAGGGAGGCGAGGAGAACGGACTTGGGCAAGACACGGGAGGCGATTTCAAAACTTGGCGTCGGCGATGGTCCTCAGGAGGAGGCACAGAGAGGTGCAAATTTGAGGAGGGGAGGTTTAGAAGAGGTGAGTGAGAAGTAACGAGGAGCAGCGAGGAGTAACGAGGAGCAACGAGGAGCAACGAGGAGCAACGAAGAGCAACGAGGAGCAAAGCGACGAGTTGGCTGCGTTATCTAACCGTCTAACCATCTATCCTATTTCCACTCTTCACAGAACGAAACGAGATTGGGTGTTGCGATGGACCACATTCAGCACGGGGAAGGGCCGAAGCAGGGCGCATCTCGCCGTGACGCGAGAACCACCGACTTCAACGGCACGAGGTCTATAATCGACAAGTTGGTGGAGGCCGATGAGGAGGGGTTGTTGTCGGGGCCGAAGGACGTGCCACTAAGGAAGGAGGCTTTATCGAGCATGAACTTCGAGGACAGGGACGCGCTGCTGGGTTGGGAGGGGACACCGACCGGCGACAATGGCAGGAACGACGGTGTTAAAGATGCAAGAAAAAGATCAAGCCCTGAATTGACAGTGGATACGGCCAGAAATCCTGCCCTGATGAGATTGGGGTTGACCGGGGACGGGTCAGATTCACCTTTAACGCCGAATACTACCTCTGCCCTGGCCTTCTTCGGAGTCGACGACGAGGAGGGAAAGAGAAGGAGGTCAAAGGTGATGGGCTTGCCAGTGAAGGAGGTAGTGGAGATCAAGGGAACACCGGAGAGGGAGAAGATTAAGAAGGCCTCACCCATGACACCGAACACAACCTCAATCTTGGCTTCCTTTGGCGCCGGAACGCCCCAAAGCAAAGGCGAGGTCGTCAAGAGGAAGGAGGACGCAGAGGCCAGGATAGCGGAGAGAGGGAACCAGAGCAGGAGCCCGTCACCACCAGAAGCCGAGGTTGAGAGCGAGAGAGGGATCAACGGCTCGCACGTGATCTTCAATGACGTCCCGAAGGCGTTCCCCAAGGGCAAGGCGGGAGCGGGCGCCGGGGCGGTGAAATTCTCTCCGAAACCAGAGCCGACGTTTCACGTCCCGCCCGAGGAGTCGGCTCTGCCGGAGGAAGTCGAGCTCGACAAGTTCCTGGACAACGGGTGGCTCGACAACAGCGACATCGAAGTCAGGGCGATCGACCCGCACTTTGACCCGTCGGCGACCATCGCCAACAGCAAGGCGATGAGGCCCGACACTGCCCCCGCCGGAATGATCAAGTTGCCCAAGAGCTTTGACTTCGGCACGCACAGGGAGGAGGACTTCGCTTTTGCAGGAACCAGCGGGAGTGGCGGGGTTGGCAGTGGGAATGTGGGCGCTCGGCTTCGAGGCGGAGCAGGGAGCCCGAACAGCACGCTCAACATCAAGTCGATGGGCCAGACAACCGGGGGAGGTGCTCTCGAAGAAATGAGAAAGGCCGCCCTGCCTCGCGAAATTCTAACCCGGCAGAAGAACATCAAGAAGCAGAGGGACGCCCGCACTTTCAGGGCCGTCTCCAACCCGTTCCGTTTCCCCGGCCCTCCCAACCCCACGGGCGTCTCCTTCGGCCCCGCCTGGACCTCTCCCAAAGCCCCTTCGAAGAAAAAGTCTTCCAGGAACGCTTCCAAGTGGAGCTACGATCGCCACGGCCGCCGCCACCGCGCCAAGAAACTAGACGGACCGTCTCCCGGTTCCGACCCCGACGGGCTAGGGCTAAGCCCAGAAATATACCTCCAAAATGGCATGGACGTCTTGACCTGGTCAGGGACCCGTCTTAAAACTTCCCCTTACCTCAGGCTAGTCCCTTGGGAAGGAACGGGAATATCCTCCCTCGATTTCCCCGAAGCCCTATCCCTTTTAGGTATAAAAAATTTACCCTCTAAATCAGCCACAGCCCTCTTCGAACACTTGAGCTGTGGCCGTTCCACCTTACCGATTTCCTCTGTTTTGTACGCTTTAATAGACTTTAAAAAATTCCGCGCCCGAATAGTTAGAAGTTTAATAGGCACGCGATCGTTGGATTTCGTGGTGGGAAAATTCAAGCCTTACGATCTTAGGGAGACGGAGAAGGTTGAATCGATCGTTAGTCAGAGGCACGTTAAGATCGTTCTTGAAGAGCTTGAGTTGGAGGTTGAGGATTGGGAGGTGAAGGGTTTGTGTTATAAAGTTAATGACGGGAGGAAGATAGGGAAGACTGAGATTGTGAAGGTTGAGAAGTTGGTGGAGCTTTTGAGGGGATTGAGTAGGAAGGGGGAGGGGGGGGGGGGGGGGG